>DF357462.1:33307-52043 GCA_000787875.1 Solanum virginianum | reverse complement strand
GGGTTTATTAGGTGTATAAGGTATTATCTATCATGGAGGGTCAATTTGGAGGAGAAAGTAGAGATAGCTACCTACAAACTCAAAGGTGTGGCCAAAATTTGGTTTGCCCGATGGAAATTGGAGAGGAGAGATGATGATGTTATTCCTTGGGAGGAGTTCAAAACCATATTCCTTAACTGGTTCTTCCTTATCAAGCTAAGAGAGGATAAGATTATGGAGTTTATGAAACTTAGGAAAGGTTCCATGAGTGTGACAGAGTATGCCCTCAAGTTCAACAAGGTTTCCAAGTATGTTCCATATTTGGTGGCCAACCCTATAACTAGAATAAGCAAACTTATATCCAGAGTGTCTGACTTGGTTAATGAAGAGTTTCGTACTACAATTCTAGTGAGTGATATGGATTTGTCTTATCACATGACATATACTGAGCAACTAGAGGGGGAAAATATAGAAAGAGAAGAAGTGGTGAGTCCAAAATGGCTCGATATGAGGGTGGTTTCCAAGGTTCTAAGGGCGGATGGTTTTCTCAAGCCCACAAGTTCTAAGGCTAAGGGTCTTCTAATGCTCCTAACAAGAGAACTGCTAATGACAACCCAATATTCTAAGGTTCTAATGGTGGAGTGTGAAATCCTAAGTGCCGAAAGTGTGGGAAACACCATGGTGGCCCATATTTAAAGAACTCTAATGCTTGGTTTGGTTGTGGTGAAATGGGTCACATGGTTATTGATTGTCCTCATGCTCAAAATAAAGGTAGAGATTGTCGTCCTCAAGGACAAGGTGCTAATGCGAGTCAATGGGCAAAAGGAGGCCAATAAGGGGGTGCTCCAAGGCAAAATAGGGTCTATGCTCTCCAAGGCAAGGAGTAGAGGATGTGCCCGATATGGTTATCGATATGTTAAAGGTTTTTTATTATGGGGTATATACAATGATAGATTTAGGTGCCACCCTTTCATTCATTACTCCTTTTGTTGCCAAAAAGCTTCATGTGAGTCTCAAATTCTTGTGTGAACCTTATGAAGTGTCTACCCCATTGGTGAGTCAATTGTTGTTAAAATAGTCTATAAAAATTATCCCGTGTTCATATTGCATAAAGAATTGCCTTGTGATTTTGTTGAATTAGATATGGTGGATTTTGATATCATACTTGGGATGGATTGGTTGCATGCATATCATGCTTCTATTAATTGTAGAACCCATAAGGTTAAATTCCAATTCCCTAATGAGCCCATTATTAAGTGAGAAAGTCTTAATTTGGTGGTCAAAGGTAGATTCATTTCTTGTCTTAAAGCCCAAAAGTTGATTTCTAAGAGTTGCATTTATCAACTTATGAGGGTTAGGGATGTTGAGTCTAAAGTCCTTCCTATTGAGTCAGTTTCGATGGTCAATGAGTGGAAGAATTAATTGAGAGATTTGTTGGAAAAAGGGTTTCATAAGGCCTAGTAGGTCACCTTGAGGTGCTCTAGTATTGATTATGAAGAAGAAGGATGGTTCCCTTAGAATGTGCATTGTTTACAGCAACTTAATAGGGTTACCATAAAGAACAAGTATCATTTACCAAAGATTGATGACCTTTTTAATCAACTACAAGGGGCTAGTCACTTTTTGAAAATTGATCTTCGGTCCGGATACGACCAAGTGGAGGGAAGGGAGTGTGATATTCCCAAGACAACTTTTAACACTAGGTATGGGCACTTTGAATTTGTGGTAATATCTTTTGGGTTGACTAATACATGGGCTATATTTATAGATCTCTTGAATAGTGTCTTTAGACCCTACCTTGATATATTTTTGGTGGTTTTTATTGATGATATATTGATTTATTCTCGGAGTGAGGAAAGCATGTGAACCACTTTAGAGTAGTGTTGCAAATCTTGAGGGATGAGAGGTTGTTTGGTAAATATGAAAAGTGTGAATTTTAGTTGAAGGAGGTTGCATTTCTAGGACATGTTGTGTCAGGTGATGGCATTAAGGTGAATCCTAAGAAGATGGAGGTGATAAGAAATTTGCTTAGACCTTTGACTCCATAGTACATTAGAAGTGTCTTGGGGTTTGTAGGTTACTACGGATTTTCTTCTATTGCTTCTCCTATGACAATGTTGACCCAAAAGAAAGAAAAATTCATGTAGACCGATGAATGTGAAAAGAGTTTTCAGACTTTCAAAGATAAGCTTATCTCTGCTCCTATCTTGCCTTTCTTTGGACCGACGAATGTGAAAAGAGTTTTCAAACTTTGAAAGACAAGCTTATCTCCACTCTTATCTTGCCTCTATCGGAAGGGTTAGAAGGGTTTGTGGTTTATTGTGATTCCTCAAGAATTGGTTTGAGGTGTGTTTTGATAAAAAATGGCAAGGTGATAGTATATGCCTCTAGGCAACTTAAGGGCATGAGCAGAATTATCCCACCCATGATCTTAAAATGGCAGTCGTGGTGTTTTCTTTGAAAATTTGGCATCACTACTTGTATGGGATTCATGTTGATGTGTTTACCGAACACAAGGGTCTCCAATATGTGTTCACATAAAAAGATCTTAACTTGAGACAAAGAAGGTTGTTAGAGCTCCTTAAAGATTATGATGTGAGTGTACATTATTATGTATGCACCCAAAAAGATCTTATCTTGAGACAAAGAGGGTACATTATTATCCCGGTAAAGCTAATGTTGTGGCCGATGCTCTATGTAGAGTGTTCATGGGTAGTCTAGTTCATATTGATGATGGTGGCAAAGAGGTGGCTGGAGAAGTCCACTAGTAGGATAGGTTGGGGGTTAGGTTGGATGAAGTTGAAAATGGGGGTGTTGTGGTTGTTGATTGTTCTAAATCTTCTTTGATTGAAGAAGTAATGACAAAACAAGATCTTGACCCCGCCTTGCTAGAGCTGAAGATCTTAGTGAAGGATGTTAAAGTGGAGGTTTTCTCTCAAGGGGGAGGTGATGCCCTTATATACCAAGTTATATTGTCTGCGCCAAATGTTGATGACTTAAGGGAGTTGATTTTGAAGGAGGCTCATAATTCATCCTATTTTATTCACCCCGGTTCCACAAAGATATACGGAGACTTCAGGGATGTGTATTTGTGGGGTGGTATGAAGAGGGACATTGCCAAGTTTGTATCTGGATGTCATAATTGTCATTGAAAGCCAAACATCAAAGGTCGGGTGGCCTAGCCCAAGACATAGAGATTCCTACATTAAAGTTGGAAGAGATCAACACAGATTTTGTGGTTGGGTTGCCTTAGACTAGGAGACACTTTGACTCTATTTGGTTTGTTATGGATAGAATGATGGAGCTGGCTCATTTTTTGCCGATCAAAACCACTTATAGTACCGAAGATTATGCCAAGTTTTATATTCATTGAAACGACCCCAAAAAGTGCTCAAAAATATGCCTCGAATGTGCTTAGAATCATAATTTCCATAGATCTAAAAATTTGTTCATTATTTGAAAAATCCAACTTCGTATTCTTGTTTTGGGGGTCAATTTGAGTGGGAAATGGATCTAACCCAAATTTCAGAGCAATCGCATCAAAATACGAAAATAGCAAAAATGCGATTTAGAAGGGTCAACTTTAAAGGAGCATATCTCTTAGCACACAAAGAACTCCGTATCCCACAACCTACCAAATAAAAGCTCATTGAATTAGCTTTTCAACACACTTGGTTTCACCTTATTTTGAGTTCGAATGAAGAATTTAAGGTCATTTTGTGGAACTCATTTGTGCAGAGATGCAAATTCCAATGAGTAATCCACATCGCGGCAATGTTATTTTTGTCCTGTTTATTTTGACTTCGGTCCAAGACTTTCAAGTCCTGGTCCAGGGTCCCCATATTTGAAAATACCTGTACTTAGCCTTATTTATCCTAATCATTCTCTAATACACACTCAAACACTTAGAATAATATTTCTCTCAAGATTCAAGTGCCAAAACCCTCATCCAGATCTAAGGAATTCCTTCAAGCTTCAAGTCTCCATTAAAGTCTTCTTCAAGAAAATTTTCAAGGTCAAGATATATGGGTTTCTTTCGTGGGTTCCTTTCAACCATGATATCCAAGCCTCCATAATTTAAACTTAATTTACAAATGGGTCTTTCAAGGTGTCTGGAGTTGAACCATTGGGTCCTTTCACCCATGGTGCATAAGCTTCCTTTTTACTTAAATTGCATGATTTAAAAGTTGATTTACTTATGGATCTTGATTATTATAAATTTTAGTGGACAACTATTTTAGGTTTATGAAAGTATGATTGTTTTACTATATTTTGAGCTATAAATCATAGATCTAATCTAAGATTTGAAGAGGGGTTTTAATGTATATTTCTTAAGGGTATTTCAAGGTGTTGATTGATGGTTTAACAATGGATTTTCTTGCATGATTTCATCTCTAAATTGCATCATTTGATACTACCATTTCACACCCTTCAAGTGTTTGATAAAATATCCGCTTATGGTTTCTTGAGGAATTGAAGGTTCAAAGCATGAGATATGATATTATTGATGTTATGATGATGAAATGAGATTATGTACATGATAAATTCTATATAGAATGTTGTATTATACCATGCCCAATCCGAGGGGACAAAGAACCCTAATAACCTAGATAAGGGTTTGCACTCAACAACCTAGTGAAGGGTTTGTACTTCTCCACCTAGTTATGGGGCAGTATCATCACTAACATAGATGGGGGTTTGTACTCATCAACCAAGTGAAGGAATTGTACTTCTCCATCCAGGTGATAGGGCGGCATTATCAACAACCTAGTGAAGGGTTTGTACTTCTCCACCTAGGTGATGGGGAGGCATCATCACCAATCTAGTGAGGGGTTTGTACCTCACCACCTAAGTAATGGGGCGACATCATCACCAACCTACCAAGAGGTTTGTACTTTGGAAATCTAGCTTGGTCTCTTCTACAGATATGATATTCTATATGAGTATGAGTTATTTAAACATGTTTTACTTGAGGATTGGTCATTCATTCCATATTGTTATATCATGTCTATTGCCTATTGTTATAAGCTTGAGTTACCTAAGCATGTTTTATTTAAGCATTGATCATACATGTCATATTGTTATATGATGTCTATTGCCTATTATGACAAAACAAGATCTTGACCCCGAGATATGATATTCTATATAAGCTTGAGTTACCTAAGCATGTTTTATTTAAGCATTGATCATACATGTCATATTGTTATATGATGTCTATTGCCTATTATTTTGCATTTTGATTATGATGCCTATTAGTTGTTGCATTGCATCATACATACTTAGTACATTCAAACATACTAACACATATTGTTGCTTATATTATATTACCATGTAGGATTCGAAGCCCAAGTTGATCATTCTCCTCCTCCACATGGCTAGTTCAATGCTACTGAAGCTAGTTGGTGAGTCCTCCACTTTGGGGACCCTCTTCTATGTTTCTCTTATTATTTATTAAGACACTCTTCTTTATGTTCTATTTTGACTATGACGGTGAGCCCGGTTGCTTATCTTGGCCCCCACTTTTATCTTTGTAGTAGAGGTGTTGTTCGACGTACTACGAATCTATGTTATGATCCTTGACATTTTTGTCTCTAGGTGTTGTGTTATTCAAGCTTTCCCTTAGTCCCTTGCCCTTGTTTTCTAAACTTTTAAATGTTACTTAAGTATTAATCTCTCTCCTTTAGTTCCATTTTCCCTTGTTTACATTTCTTATGTTGTTTTACGTTTCTTCCGCGACCAAGGATGTGTAATGATATGCTATGGGGCTTGTTCAGGGTTCTTTCGGGTTCCCCATTCGCTGGTCCATCTAGGCCGTAAGCTTGGGTCATAAAAAAGATGGTATCAGAGAACTAGGTTAATAGATTATCGGAGTTCAACATACCACGTCGATTACAGTCTTATTCATCTATGTCATGCTATAGAGTTGTAGTGAGTTTTCCACCTAATGATTGTTCATTGCTATGCTAGATCATGCCAAACACATGAGGAAGAAGTGCCCAAACTCTCGAGGAGCAACATACCAATGGTGACCTCCGTGATACTCTCACTATGCTTGCCCAAGTTGTTGCCAACCAAGTAAATCAAGGGGCCCAAGCCCCTCATGCTACTACCTCAGGAGCTAGAGTGAGAGACTTCATGAGGATGAATCCTCCAGTGTTCTATGGGTCAAAGGTGGATGAAAATCCATAAGAGTTCATTGATGAGGTCTACAAGAACTTGAATATCATAGGTGTTGGCCCGAATGAAAAGGCGGAGTTGGCGGTATACCAACTCAGAGGGGTAGCCTAAATATTGTATGATTAAAGGAACGGGAAGAAGGGAAATAGTTATGTTGTGCTTTAGGTGGAGTTCAAATGGGCTTTCCTTAAATCGATTTTTCCCTCTTGAGCTTAGGGAAGCTAAATTGGTGGAGTTCTCAAACTTGAAACAATATGTTATGAGAGTGAGGGAGTATGCCCTCATGTTCAATCAGCTTTCAAAGTATGCTCCTCATTTGGTGGCCGATCCAAGATCTTGGATGAATAAGTTTGTGATCGGGGTCTCCAACTTGGTGAGCAAAGAATGCCGATCTACCTTGCTAATTAAGGAAATAGTCTTGTCTTGGTTGATGACCTATACTAAGCAAATGGAGGAGGAGAAATTTAGGAAGATAAGGGGGCATGAGGCCAAGCGGGCTACATTTGATGGTGGCTCCCAAGATCTAGAGTCTGGCGGTGCTTCAAATAAGAGGATATCTATTGATAGGGTGACCAACTCAAGGGAGCAAGATGGCTATGATGGGAGAACTAATCCTATTGCCCAAGTTGTGGAAGGTACTATGGTGGGACATATTTGAGGAAGACCAATGCTTGTTATAGTTGTGGAGAGGAGGGTCACAAAATTAATAGATTGTCCTCTTAGGCGCAAAAAAGATAGATGTGGTGAGGTTAATCAAGGGGATACTCTAAGATAAAATCAATTCTATGCTCTTCAAAAGAGGCAAGAAGTAGATGAGGTGCCCGATGTTGCTACCGGTATGTTAAAGTTCCTTGACTTTGATATGTGTGCATTATTGGGGCTGGTGTCCCATAGTTTCTTTCTTTATTCTTTTGATGGATAGGAATTCCATAAGTGTTGACCCGTGTTCATATTGTATTAGGTTTTGTCTTGTGACTTGTTGGAGTTGGTGTGGTGGTTTCGATGTTATACTTGGAATGGGATAGTTGCATGCATGTTGTGTCTCATAGATGGTAGGACCCGTAGAGTTAGATTCTGACTCCCAATGAACCCGTCTTGAGTGGGAGGGTGTCAAGTGGTAGCAAAAGAGGTAGGCCCATTATTGTCTTAAGGTTCAATTGATCTCTAAGTGTTGCCCATGTTCTTATTGCATAGAAATCTTGCCTTGTGATCTTCATTGAACTTAGCTTGATGTGTTAGAGGTCTTGGGGTTGTTTGGGCTACTTGCATAGCATGTTCCAACGAGTGTAGAACCCGTAAGGTTATAATATGATGGTTGAGAATGGTCGATCTATTTGGTCAACTACAATGGGTTAGTCACTTCTCTAAGGTTGATTTGAGGTTTGGGTTTTGATCTCAAGTGCGTAGGAGGGTAGGTGATATCTCTAAGTGGCCTTTTGAACTAGGAATGATGATTTTGAATAATGGTGGAGTTGTTTGGTTAGCTTATGTAATAGTAGTGTTTGTGAGTTTCTTGAATAGGGTCTTAAAACCCTACCGTGAAATATTTGTGGTGGTCTCTAGTGATGAGGTATTGATTTGTTTAGAGCTTGTGAATCATTTGGGGTAGTGTTGCAAGTCTTGGAGGATGAGAGATTGTTTGCTAAATATAATAGGTGTGCATTGGGTATAGCATGAAGGTGGTTAGAATTCTTTAAGGATTATGAAATAAGTATGCATTATTTTTTCCATGGTAAGGCTAATGTTGCAGTCTGTGCTCTAGGTAGCTTATCATGTGTTGTTGATGGTGGCAAGGAGGAGACTAATGGGGTCCATCAGTTAGTTAAATTGAAAGTTAGGTTGAGGGAAGTTGCGCATGGTGGTGTAGTATTCTTGATGGTTCCAAATCTTCTTTGGTTAAGAGGTCTAGATTAAGCAAGGCTTTGATTCCACTTTATTAGAGTTGGAAGTTTTGGGTGGAAGATGGTAGAGTGGAGGTAGTCTCCCAAGGGGAAGATGGTAGTTCATGGCAACAAATGGAATAGGTGTGGTTAAGGTTGACAAATGAGTTATGATTGTGAGTCCTTATAGAATGAAGAGAGAAGTTCGTAAGGTTGCATAAGTTTGGGGATTGCCTATGGTAGGGGTTTGGTTAGTTCAGTTCTTCATGCTTCTAGGTTGACAGGACGTGTTGGTGACTCTAGTGCTATAGCACTTTTTGACATTGTGGGTGATATGGAGGACAAGTTGGCTTACAGGAAGGTCCACGTGGAGGTGATGGATGGATGGGTGGAGAGGTTGATTAATGAGGATGTGGTGTTCATTAAGGCCCTCTTGAAAGGATTATCAAGTCAAGGGTGTCTTTAAAGAGGCCGAAAGGGTCTTGTGGGAGCGATATTCCTACCTTATTCACTCTAATCAAGCCTAAGATAGCGACCAAGTCCTTCATGTGATTCCAAGTCCTATATTTCAGCTCCTATGTCATTCAGATGCATTCATGTTTAAGTGGGCAAGTTTATGGTGATTTTTCACTTATGTTGAGATTTTGAAAATGGTGTTTTAAATATAATCTTGCATTCTTATTGAGGCTAATTTTTTCATGATCACTCTTCTGATGTATGTTTCTTTGACATTTGGGTACGAATTTTCCCAAGGGGGAGATATTGAAACGACCCCAAAAAGTGCTCGAAAATGTGCCTCGGAAGTGCCCAGAATTGTAATTTCCATATATCTAAAAATCCATTTGATATTTTGAAAATTTGACTTCATATTCTTGTTCATGGGGTCGAATTTAGAGGAGATGAGTCTAACCTGAAATTTAGAGCAACCGTATCAAAATCTGAAAATTGCAAAAATGCAATTTAGTAGGGTCAAATTTAAAGGATCATCATCCTAAGCATTCCCCAATACTTAGTGAAACACTTCGACTAATATTTCTCACAAGATTCAAGTCCCAAAACCCTCATACGGATCTAAGGTATTCCTTCAAGCTTTAAGTCTCCATTAAAGTCTTCTCCAAGAAATTCTTCAAGGTTAAGGAATGTTGTGTTGAACCATTGGGTCCTTCTACCCATGGTGCCTAAGCCTCCTTTTTACTTAAATTGCATGATTTAAATGTTTATTTACTTATGTGTCTTGATTATTATAAATTTCACTGCACAGTGATTAGGGGTTTGTGAAAGTATAATTGTTTTAGTATGTTTTGAGCTTTAAATCTTGGATCTAATGTAGGGTTTGATGAGGAGTTTTGATATATATTGCTTGAGGGTGTTGCAAGGTATTGATTGATGGTTTTACAATGGATTTTTTTGCATGATTTCATCTCTAAATTGCATGGTTTTATACTATCATTTCACACCCTTCAAGTGTTTGATAAAATGTCTGGTTATGGTTTCTTGAGGAATTGAAGGTTCAAAGCATAAGATATTATATGATTGATGTTATGATAATGAAATGAGCTTATGTACATGTCAAATTCTACATAAAGTGTTGCATTAGACCATGGCAAATCCGGGGGGACTAAGAATCTGGATAACCTAGATGGGGATTTGTACTCATCAATCAAGTAAAGGGTTTGTACTTCTCCACCTAGTGATGGAGTGGCATCATTACTAACCTAGATAGAGGTTTGTACTCATCAACCTAGTGAAAGGTTTGTGCTTCTCCACCCAGGTGATGGGGCGACATTATTATCAACCTAGTGAACGGTTTGTACTTCTCCACCCAGGTGATGGGGTGGTATTATCACCAACCTAGTAAAAGGTTGTACATCTCCACCTCGATGATAGGGCGACATCATTACCAACCTAGTGAGGGGTTTGTACCTCACCACCTAAGTGATAGGGCGGTATCATCACTAACCTACAAAGGGGGTTGTACTTTGGAAATCTAGCTTGGGCTCTTCTACATATATGATATTCTATATAAGCATGAGTTACTTAAGCATGTCTTATTTAAGCATTGATCATACATGCCATATTGTTATATGATGTCTATTGCCTATTGTTGAGCGTTTTGATTACGATGCCTATCTTTTATTGTATTGCATCCTACATACTTAGTACATTCAAATATACTGATTCATACTCTTGCTTACATGATATCACCATGTAGGAACCGGAGCCAAAGTTGATCATCCTCCTCCTCCACATGGCTAGTTTGGTGCTATCAAGCTAGTTGGTGAGTCCTCCAC
Source organism: Solanum virginianum (assembly GCA_000787875.1). Taxonomy (NCBI): domain Eukaryota; kingdom Viridiplantae; phylum Streptophyta; class Magnoliopsida; order Solanales; family Solanaceae; genus Solanum; species Solanum virginianum. The sequence continues at coordinate 41,716 of DF357462.1, read as the reverse complement.
TTAGGGAACCCTAGTCTAGTTTTCTCTTATTATGTATTAAGACACTTTTCTTTATTTTCTATTTTGACTATAAGGGTGAGCCTGGTTGCTTGTCTTGGCCCCTGCTCTTATCTATGTAGTAGAGGTGTTGTTGGACGTACTATGTATCTATGTTATGAGCATTGACTCTTTTGCCTCTGGGTGTTGATGTAATGCAAACTTTCCCTTAGTCACTTGCCCTTGTTTTCTAAACATTTACATTTTATTTAAGTATTAATCTATCTCTTAGTCCCAATTTCCCTTGTTTACATTTCTTATGTTGTATTACATTCCTTCCACGACCAAGGATGTGTAGTGATATGCTATGAGGCTTATTTGGGGTTATTTCGTATTCCTCATTTGCCTGTCACGTCTAGGCCTTAGGCTTGGGTCATGACATTCATAAGTTGGTTAGATTGTATGGGGTGCCCTTGTCTATCATTTCGAATCGTGGTGCTCAATTAACTTCTCATTTTTAGAGGTCCTTCCAAAGAGTTCTTGGTACCAAGTAAAGATTAGCATGACTTTTCATCCTCATATAGATAGTCAAAATGAAAGGACTATCCAAACTCTTTAGGATATGCTTAGAGCTTGTGTTATGGATTTTAATGGTAGTTTGGATGAACATCTTCCACTTATTTAGTTTGCTTATTATAATAGCTACCACCCAAGCATTGGCATGGCCTCCTTTGAAGGTTTATCTACTAGGCGTTTTTGATCCCTAGTTGTGTGGTTTGATGTGGGGGAGATGGCTTTTGTAGGTCTTGATTTTGTTATGAAAGTCTCGGAGTAGGTGAGGTTGATAAGGGAGAGATTGAAGATAGCCCAAGTAGACAAAGGTCGTACTCCGATATTAGAAGAAGAGATCTTGAGTTTAAGGTAGGTGATTGGGTTTACCTGAAGGTCTCACCCATGAAGGGTGTTGTCCAATTTGGCAAGAAAGGGAAATTGAGTCCAAGGTTTATGGATCCTTATAGATTTTTAAGAAGGATGGATAAGGTTGCTTATGAGTTGGAGTTGTCTACGGAGATAAATATCATTCATCCGGTCTTCCATGTGTCCATGTTGAGAAAGTGTGTGGATGACCCAAGTGTCATAGTCCCCTTAGATGTTGTTGGTGTTGAACAAGATAATTTGACCTAGTGAAGGAACCGGTGGAGATTCGGATACACAAATAAAGAGGTTGAGAAGCAAAGATGTAGCTTTCGTCAATGTCCTTTGGAGAAATCAACTAGTTGAAAGTGCCAACATATGAAGCAGAAATAGACATGAGAAAGCGATACCCATATACCTCATACTCTACTCAAGCCGAAGGTAATAACTTAAGTCCTATCTATGATTACAAATCTTGAGTTTCAACCTTCATGTCATTTTTCATGCATATATGTTTATGGTAACAAGTTTATGGTGATTTTTGACATTCATGTTGAGATTTTTTAAAATGATTTTTAAATGCATTTGTTGCATTCATGTCAGGCCAAAAAGATCATAAGTACTTCTCTTACGAATGTTTCTTTGACATTAGGAGTCAAATATTCCCAAGGGGGAGATATTTGAAACATCCCAAAAAAATGCTCGAAAATGTGCCTCGGAAGTGACCAAAATCGTAATTTCCATATATCCCAAAATCCATGCGTGATATCAAAAATCTAACTTTATTTTCTTGATTAGGGGATCAAATTGAGTGGGAGATGGGTCTAACCCCGATTCTAGAGAAAATGAATCCCAATTTCATTTTCCCAAAATTTTAATTTTCAGAATCAATTCGTGACAGTGCTGCGGCGTGTAGCCATCACGGACCTATGTAAAAGTGCCTCTGTGATAGGTTGCATCACGAGCTAGACGCAGACCTTTGTATTTTGTTAGAAGTGATTTTATCTCGGTCAAAGCTTTTGGGTCTAGGGCCTAATTCCTCCCATGCGTGAAAATACCTATACTTAGCCATATTTCACCTTCATATCATACAAGACATTCCCCAATACTCACTCAAACTCTTAGAGAAATATTTCACCCTAAATTCAAGTTCCAAAACTCAATCTGGATATTAAGGTTTTCATTCAAGCTTTAGGTCTACATTTCCAAGCTTCTTCAAGGATTCTCCAAAGTCAAGTATGAGGGTTTCAACCATTGGGTTCTTTCACCCTGGTGGCCAAGCTCCCTTTTTACCTAAATTGCATGATTTCAAGTTGATTTACTTATGGGCCTTACTTAGCATGAATTAGACTATAAACTATGTTGGGGTTTCATGAAATTGTGACTGTTTTAGCATGTTTTTGAGCTACGAATCTAAGACCCATTGTGGGATTTGATGAAGGGTTTTGATGTATATTGCTTGAGGATGTTACAAGTATTGATGGATGGTTTTACATTGAATTTTCTTACATTATTTCATCCCTAAATTGCATGTTTTACAATAGCGCTACACACCCACCAAGTGTTTGATAAAATGTCTGGTTATGATTTCTTGAAGACTTAAAGGTCCAATGCATGTCTTATGAGTAGAATGACTTTATAATGATGAAAGGAATGTATGTATATGATATTCTCCTACATCATGTTGGGAATTGACTATCCCCCACTCGGGGGATTGTGAGCCCGGGTAACCATGTCGAGGGGTTTGTACCTTGATAACCATGTTGAGGGATTTGTACCTCGATAACTGGGTTGAGGTGTTGGTACCTCAATCACCATGAGTTGTAGGGTGAGACGCTCCACCAACAAATTATGGGGTTGGTACCTCAATCACCATGGGTGCTAGGGTGAGAAGATCCACCAACTAATTGAGGGGTTGGTACCTCAATAGACTATGAATTCTATAATGGTAGACTATTTTTGCACATATATTATGTTTTATTTAAGCATTATTAACTTCAAGCATCTTTTATGCATGCCATATTACTACATTATTCATTTCCTATGTTATGCATTTCAATTATGTTGCCTATCTCTTATTGCATTGCATCCTACATACTTAGTACATTCAATCGTACTAATGCATACTCTATGCCTACATAATTTCACCATGTAGGAACTGGAGCCCCACATAAGCATCTTCCTCCACGTGGCTAGTACGATTTCTCTCAAGCTAATTGGTGAGTCCTCCATTCTAGGGAAAATGTCAATGATCTCATGTTATGTACTAAAACCATCTTCCTTTTATGTATGTATTGACTATGAGGGTGAGCCCGGTTGCATGTCTTAGCCCCCGCTCTTATATAAGTTTTAGAGGTGTTATTCGACATGCTATGGATTGATCCTTGACTCTTTTGTTTTGATGTTTATGTTATAAAAGTTTCTCTTTAGCCCCTTTGCCCATATTCAAATCTAATTATGTCGTTTAATTGCTTCCGCAACCAATGATGTGTAATGATATGTTAAGAGGCTTGTTTAAGGTCCCTTCGGGTTCCCATGTGCTGTGTTACATCTAAGCCCTAGGCTTGGGTCGTGACAATATTAAAACACCCCTCATGTGCTTCAAAATGCCCCATAATCATAATTTTCATATATCTAAGGATCTATGCATTATTTTGAAAATTTGACTTCGTATTCTCGATGAAGGGGAAAAATTGAGTGGTAAATAGGTTTCACCTAGATTTTAGAAGACCCGTAGCGAAAAATTATTTTCACTAATTTTTTGTAATCTAATGTTTGTCCACGCCCTGGCCGTGATGCGCCAGAGGTGCGGACTAGTGCAAATTAATGTTTGCGTCTATTTTGTGTCCTGCCTGGGGTGCTTACCAGTGAATTATTTTCCTTGGTTTCCTTAATGCGCCCAGAGGCATTGGGGTCATAGCCCCATGCCCACTTAAATGTGAAACCTCTCGTACTTAACCATTTTTCAACTCTATCACTCACAAAACCCTCTCTAAAAACTCTCTAAGACTCTATCAATCCTCTCATCCAAATTTTATTATCTCAAGCTCAATTTTTGGACTCAAGGATACATTTCAAGCTTTAAGTCTAATTCAAGCTCATTTCAAGGAATTCAAGGTTTAAGGTATGTGGGTCTTCATGCATGGGTCCTTTCGCCCATGGAGCCCAACCTCTCTTTTTTATGAAAATTGCATGATTTCAACTTGTATTACCTATGGGTATCTCTTATTATGAATTATGGACATAAATTATGTTGGGGTTTTATCAAGTATTGGTTGATTATGCATGAAGGTCTATTTCAAGCTTATTCCATGAATTGATTTGGTCTATTGAGTCTATGCATGTTTTGAGCTATGAAACTATGAATTATTATGAGTTTTTATGATGGATTTCAAGGTACCTTACATGAGGGTTTTACTCCTACATTGGTGGGTTGATTTGCATTGAGCTTACTCATCTCATTTCACTCTTGGATTGCATGATTTTGAAAAAGTATCATGAATCCACCTTGTGTTTGATAAAATGACATGATAAGAATTCTCAAGTTATTGATGATCTATTGCAAGATTTACAAGTCAAGTGACTATATGATGATTAAGGGCTTTCAAGCATGTATTGAATTCATGAAAAATATCTATGATGTTACAAGTATCAAGTTAAGCCCTATTTTAAGATTTTTTACCTCTTGTGAGCCATTCATGTTAAACCAAAGGATCATGTATGATTGTTATCTACTTTTATGTTCAAGTTAGGCTCACTATTAGAGTTACAAGTATCAAGTTAAGCCTTATTTCATGATTTTTATCTCTTGTGAGACATTCATGTTAAAGCGAGGGTTTATGTATGATTATAATCCATTCTCATGTTCAAGTTAGGCTCACTTTGGAGGTCAGACATGTTTATGAGCTACTCAAGTCATGTTCTTAGATTCTATTCATGTTATGATTAAAATATGATTATTTCTAGTACTCTCTGAGATTAGACTTAGCATCGATAGATCGGATGTCAGCGTGGACTATCTTCAGGGGTCCATACTCCTTTCTTCAAACTATGTGCCACCATAGGATTATGATGATTACCCTTGCTATACTAGTAGATCCATCTGGTGCACTTTATCATGAAATCTTTTTTGAAATGGGTCATGCTCCCGCAAGGAGGGTTACTTCATACGAAATGGATCATGTTCCCATAAGGTGAACTACTGTTTACCTTGGTAAGTAGATGTCGCTTTACTGATAAGAGGTAATCATCGGGATTCCAAGTTGTAGCTTACTTGGTCTTACTCATGTCGGTTAAGGTCTCTTCCCACATATGTAGGGTATATTATGCAAGTTGATTGATTTATAAGCATGTCTTACTACAAACATTAATCATGCATGCCATATTAAGATTATATATCCATTGTTTATTACTATGTACCTTGAGTATATTAGCCTATGTATTTGTTGCATTACACCCCATATAATTAGTACATGCAAATGTATTAACAGAAATTCTATGCCTACATGATATTATCATGTAGGGACCAAAGCTCCTTTTGATCATCCTCCTCCACATGGCTTGCTCGGTAATTCAAAGAAAAGTATTGGTGAGTCCTTAAGTCCGAGGTCAATATCTAAATTACTCTTGCAATGTTAAGACTTCTTTATGTTGAAAACTTGTTATTATAAGGGTGAGCCTGAAAATTATCTTGGTCCTCGCTCCATTCCAAGATAGAGGTGTTGTTGGATACTATGATATATTTATGCAATGAGCTTGACTTTTTTATTGCTTTTATGAATATCAAGACTTCCCTTAGTCCCTCTTTCCTTTTTATTATATCTTATAATGCTTATTTTGCTTCCATGACCAAAGATGTGTGATTAACATGCTAAGAGGCTTGTTTGGGGTCCCTTCGGGTTCCCCATTCGCCATGTCACATTTAGGCCCTAGGCTTGGGTCCTGACAGCCTTGGTATCAGAGCGCTACATTGATAATGGTCCTCAGGAAATCCAATATAATGCATCGATCAGAGTCTTATTCATAGTTGTGAAGCGCGCCACAACTATGAATGGGAGGCCATGAGGCGTTTAGGAAATTTTCCACTTCTTCATGGTATATGTCATGCTTTAGGGGTGACTTTAAGGCTTTTCTCCTAACAAATGCTCTTTATTCTTCTAGATCATGCTGATACCAAGGGGAAGACTAAGAGGAGCCCGTACTCCGGAGGAGCAACTGGCCCCTCCCGCTCCACAAGTTCGCCAAGATGGATGGGTCCATGATGAGTTCTAGGATGCTACAATAATGTTGGCCCATGCTATGACCAACCAAATAAAGCAAGGGACCCAAGCCCCTCATGTTCTTACTCCGAACTCAAGGGTGAAGGATTTAATAAGAATGAATCCATCGGAATTCCATGGGTCCATGACGGATGAGGATCCCCAAGAGTTTATCGATGAAGTGTATAAGGTGCTATCTATCATGGGGTTCAATTTGGTGGAGAAAGCAGAGTTAGCGGCCTACCAACTAAAAGGTGTGGCCCAAATTTGGTTCACCCAATGAAAATTGGAGAGGAGATATGATAATGCTATTCCTTGGGAGGATTTCGATGCTTTATTCCTCAACCGATTCTTCCCTATCAAGCTAAGAGAGGCAAAGATAAAGGAGTTTATAAACCTTAAGCAAGGTTCCATGATTGTGAGGTAGTATACTCTCAAGCTCAACAAGCTTTCCAAGTATGCTCAACATTTAGTGGCCGACCCTAGAGCGACAATGAACAAATTTGTGTTGGGAGTGTCAGGCTTGGTTAATAAAGAATGTCTTACCACCATGCTAGTGAGTAGTATGGATTTGTCACAGCGCATGACATATGTCGCGCAACTATAGGGGGAAAGCTTAGAAAGAGAAGAAGTGGTGAGTCTAAGAGAGCTCGATTTGAGGGTGGTTTCCAAGGTTCTAAGGGTGGCTAGTTTCCACAAGCCAACAAGTTCCAAGTCTAACGGTCTTCTATGCTCCAAACAAGAGAATTGCTAATGACCACCCAAAATTCTAAGGTGGTAATGGTGGAGTGTCTAATCCTAAGTGACAAAAGTGTGGGAAACACTATGGTGGCCCTTGTTTGACGAACTGTAATATTTGGTTTGGTTGTGGTGAAATGGTCCTCCTCAAGGCCAAGGTGCTAATGTGGGACAAAGGGCAAAAGGAGGCCAACAAAGGGGTAGTCCATGACAAAATAGGTTCTATGCTCTCTAAGAAAGGCAAAGAGTAGAGGATGTGACCGATGTGATTACCGGTATGTTAAATGTTTTTGATTATTATGTACATGTATGATAGATTTTGGTGCCATTCTTTCTTTCAGTACTCCTTTTGTTTCCAAAAAGCTTCATGTGAGTCAAGGGTAGATTCATTTCTTGTCTTAATGCCCAAAAGTTGAATTCTAAGGGTTGCATTTATCATCTTGTGAGGGTTAGGGATGTTAAGTCTAAAGTCCTTCCTATTGAGACGATTTCGATGGTCAATGAGTTTGTTGATGTCTTTTCCAGTTAGCTTCTCGATTTTCCTCCCTAAAGGGAAATAGACTTTGGTATAGACCTCCTTCCCGATACACAACCCATTTTCATTCCCCTTTATTGTATGGTCCCGGTGGAATTGAAGGAGTTGAAGGATCAACTGAGGGATTTGTTGGAGAAATGGTTTCATAAGGCCTAGTAAGTCACCTTGGGGTACATCGGTGTTGATTGTGAAGAAGGATGGCTCCCTTAGAATGTGCATTGTTTACCGGTAACTTAATAGGGTTACCATAAAGAACAAGTACCCTCTACATTCTTCTCTTTTACAAGTGAGTAGGTGGGTAAAATGCGCCGTGTACGAATTCTGATATATTATCATCATGGCAAAGCTAATACTGTGGTGTGTTCATGGCTAGTTAGTTCATATTGATGATGGTGGCAAAGAGGTGGCTAGAGAAGTTCACCGGTTGGCTGATCGCTTTTACACGAGAAAGGGGGACCACCCTCTAAGCGTAAGTATTCCTCAATGATCGATAGCATACAAGTACCGTGTGGTAAAGAGTAACGGAGGTGTGCGAAGGTAGGCTCAAGCTAAGATTCTGCTCGTGAGCGTAATGGTATAAGCCTGCCTGACTGTGAGACCGACTGGTCGAACAGAGATGAAAGTCGGCCATAGTGATTCGGAGGCCCACGACTCTCTTGATTTGTTGAATTTACTCTATCTTCACGAATTGGATTTGAACAAATATCTCTGGGCGACTTTCCTTTTAATCGAGGTTGCACCAACAAATTAATCCATCGAAGTTCCTATTGACATATATTAAAATATAGAGATGCCCTTGATTATTCAGATCAACTCAATCAATTGATTGGGAGGAGATTACTTATGAGCAAAAGGGGAGGACCCAAAATCGATCGATCTAGCCATAAGTAAGTTAAAGAGAGCTCCAACAGGCATTGGAGGACCGAACCCACGTATGTGGCAAAATACGGGGATGACTTGTGGCTAGGGGGGGTAGGCCAACAAAGA
>DF357462.1:19740-32171 GCA_000787875.1 Solanum virginianum | reverse complement strand
ACCACTTGTATGGGGTTCATGTTGATGTGTTTACCGACCACAAGAGTCTCTAATATGTGTTCACCTAAAAAGATCTCAACTTGAGACAAAGAAGGTAGTTGGAGCTCCTTAAAGATTATGACATGAGTGTATATTATCATCATGGCAAAGCTAATACTGTGGTGTGTTCATGGCTAGTTAGTTCATATTGATGATGGTGGCAAAGAGGTGGCTAGAGAAGTTCACCGGTTGGCTAGGTTGGGCATTAGGTTGGACGAAGTTGAAAATGGGGGTGTGGTGGTTGTTGATGGTTCTAAATCTTCTTTGATTGAGGAAGTAAAGTCAAAACAAAATCTTGACCCTGCCTTGCTAGACTTGAAGACCTGGTAAAGGATGGTAAAGTGGAGGTTTTCTCCGAAGGGGGACATGCTGCCCTTAAGTAACAAGGTAGATTGTGTTTTCCTAATGTTGATGACTTAAGGAAGTTTATTTTAAAGGAGGCTTATAATTCATCCCATTTTATTCATCCCAATACCACAAATATGCATAGAGACTTGAGGGAGGTGTATTGGTGGGGTGGTATGAAGAGGGATACTGCCAAGTTCATATTCGGGTGTCACAATTATTAACAAGTGAAAGCCGAACATCAAAGGTGGTGTGGCCTAGCCCAAGACATAGAGATTCCTACATGGAAGTAGGAAGATATCAACATGGATTTTGTGGTTGGGTTGCCTAAGACTAGGAGACACTTTCACTTTATTTGGGTTGTTGTGGATAGAATGACAAAGTCAACTCATTTTCTACCATTTAAAACCACTTTTGGTGCTGAAGATTATGCCAAGTGGTATATTCATGAGTTGGTTAGATTGCATGGGGTGCCCTTGTTTATCATTTTGGATTGTGGTGCTCAATTCACTTGCACTCAAGTATTGGCATGGCTCCCTTTGAAGCATTATATGGTAGGCATTGTAGATCCCCGGTTAGGTGGTTTGATGTGGGGGAGATGGCTTTGCTAGGTATGGATTTGGTTATGGAAGCCTTGGAGAAGGTGAGGTTGATAAGGGAGATGATGAAGGCAGTACAAAGTAGACAAAGGTCCTACTCTGATGTGAGAAGAAGAGATCTTGAGTTTAAGGTAGGTGATTGGTTTACTTGAAGGTCTCACCCATGAAGGGTATGGTCCGATTTTACAAGAAAGGAAAATTGAGTCAAAGTTACGTAGGTCCTTATAGATTTTTAAGGAGGATTGGTAAGGTAACATATGAGTTGGAGTTGCTTGTGGAGATGGTTCTTTCGGTCTTCCATGTGTCCATATTGATAAAGTGTGTGGGTGACCCAAGTGCTATAGTGCCCTTAAAGCTTATGGGTGTTGTAGAAGATAATTTGACCTATGAGGATGTCCCAGTAAAGATTTTGGATAGACAAGTGACGAGGTTGAGAAGCTAAAATGTAGCTTTAAACGACCCCAAAAAGTACCTGAAAATGTGCCTCGAAGGTTCCTAGAATCATAATTTCCATATATCTCAAAATCCATGTGTGATATCAAAAATTTGACTTCATATTCGTTATTAGGGGGTCAAATTGAGTGGGAAATGGGTCTAACCTCGATTTAAGAGCAAATAATTAGCAATTTCAAATTTACAAAATGTGAATTCCAATGAACTTTGTGCACCCCTGGCGTGATGCGACCAGGGTGCGTAGATGTGTATTTTGTTGATGTTTTGCTAGTTCGGTCCAAGACTTTTGGGTCTTGGTCCTAAGTGTTCCCATGCGTGAAAATGTCAATACGTAGCCTTATTTCACCCTCATATCATTCAAGACATCCCTAAATACTCTCCCAAACACTTAGACAATATTTTATCTCCTAAATTCAAGTCTCAAAGCTCATTTGGATTCTAAGGTTATTATTCAAGCTTTAAGTCTCCATCTCCAATCTTCATCAAGCTATTCTCCAAAGCTAAGGTATGTGGGTTTCTTTCATGGGCTCCTTTAACCCATGAAACAAGCTTCTTTTTACTCAAATTTGCATGATTTAAACTTGATTTACTCATGGATCTTACTTATTATAAAATTCATTGCACACTATATTAGGGCTTATGTAATTGTGATTGTATTACTGTGTTTTTAGCTATGAATCTAAGATCTATAGTGAGATTTGATGAAGGGTTTTGATGTATATTTCTTGAGGGTGTTACCAAGTATTGATTGATGGTTTTACATTAGATTTCCTTGCAATATTTCATCCCTGAATTTCATTGTTTTACACTAGTTCTACACACCCACCAAGTATTTGATAAAATGTTCGGTTATGGTTATCTTAAGGAATTGAAGGCCCAATGCATGTCTTATGAGTTGAATGACTATACGATAATGAAATGAACATATGTATATGGTTTTCTCCTATATGGTGTTGGAATATGACCAAGCCCTACTAAGGGGTTGCGTGCTGGGTAATCATATCGAGGGATTTGTACCTTGATAACCATGTGGGAGGGTTTGTACTTTGATAACTATGTTGGATGTTTGTACCTCGGTGACCAAGGGTGGTAGGGTGCGATGATCTACTAACCAATTGATGGGGTTGGTACCTCAATCACCAAGGGTGGTAGGGTGCGATTATCTACCAAATTTTTAGTGGTCTCTTCTTACACATGTATTATGTCCTATATAAGTATGATTTATTACATAGCATCTCACATACATGCCATCGTATTATATGCTACTCATTCCCTACGCTTATGCATTTTGATTATCTTACTTATCTCTTTTTGCATTACATCCTACATACTTAGTACATTCAAACGTACTAATGCATACTCTATGCCTACATGATGTCACCATGTAGGAGCTGTAGCACCGTTTAATCATCCTCCTCCACTTGGCTAGTACAATTTCTCCCAAGCTTGTTGGTGAGTCCTCCACTCTGGGGATATTGGCCTATGTTCTTATGCTATGTATTGATACTCTCTTCCTTTATTGTATACTTTGACTATGAGGGTGAGCCCTGTTGCTTGTCTTGGACCCCACTATTACCAATGTAGTAGAAGTTTTGTTAGACATGTTATGTATCTATACTATGAGCCTTGACTCTCTTGTTTCTTGATGTCTATGATATGAAGTCTCCCCTTAGTTCCTTGCCCTTATTTCTAATCATTATGTCATTGACTTGCTACCACGACCAAGGATATGTGATGATATGTTAAGAGGCTTGCTTGGGGTCCCTTCAGGTTCCTCATTCGCTGTGTCACATCTAGGCCCTATGCTTAGGTCGTGACAAACTTGGTATCAGAGCACTAAGTTGTTAGATCATCATAGTCTAGCACACCGCATCGATTAGAGTCTTCTTCATGGTTGTGTTGTGCACCACAACTATAAGTAGGAGGCTATGAGGCATTTTAGGAAATGTTTCTCTTCTTCATGTTCCAAGTTGTGCTATAGAGTTTAAGTAAGGTTTTTTCCCCCCAACGATTATTCTTTGCTATGCTAGATCATGCCTAACATAAGAGGAAGAAGAGCATACACACCCGAGGAGCAATTGGGGCCCAAGCCCCTCATGCTCCAAAATCAATTTCTCGGGCGAGAGACTTCATGAGGATGAATCCCCCAGAGTTCTATGGTTCTAAGGTAGATGGGGACCCTCAAGAGTTCATTATTGAGGTATATAAGGTGTTGGCTATCATGGGTGTGATGTCGAAAGATAAGGTGGATTTGGTAGCATAAATATGGTACAATCAATAGAAGAAGTAGAAGGGAGTCAAGAATGTGGTACTTCGGGAAGAGCTCAAGGCGGCCTTTCTTAATCGGTTCTTCCCTCTTGAGCCTAGGGAAGCTAAATTGGTGAAGTTCATGAATTTGAAACAAGGATCTTTGAGTGTGAGGAAGTATGCCCTCAAGTTTACTCAACTCTCTAAATATGCTCCCTACTTGGTTGACGACTCAACGTCTAGAGTGAACAAGTTCGTGATGGGTGTGTCTAACTTGGTGAGTGAGGAATACCGATCCACCATGTTGATTAGTGACATAGACTTATCCCATTTGATAACCTATGCCGAATGAATGGAAGAGAAGAAGTTGAGGAAAAGAAGGGGTTATGAGGCCAAGAGGGCCTGTTTTGATGACAGTTCCAAAGTCGAAGGGGTGGCCTGTTCCACCACGGCCAAGGGTGTTCTCATGCTTCTAATAAGGGGTTTTCCAGTGACTTCCCAAGGAAACCAGGTATTGGTATTGTGGTTCCAAATTATGTGTGTCCAAGATGTGGTAAAGGTCATAAGGGCCCATGCTTGAGAGACACTAATACCTGTTATGGTTATGGGGAAGTAGGTCACAAAAAGGTTGATTACCCTCATTATCGTAACAAGGGTAAAGATGTTCATCCTCAATGGGGTGCCAATACGGTTCCTTTGGGTAGAGGTGGCCAACAAGATGGTGCCCCAAGGCACTATCAGTTTTATGCTTTGTATGGAAGGCAAGGGGTTGGTGAGGTGCTCGATGTTATCATCGGTATGTTAAATGTCTTTGATTTTGATGTGTATGCATTGATTGATCTAGGAGCCACTCTTTCTTTTGTTACTCCTCTTATTGCCAAAAAGTTCCATGTTGAGCAAAAATTGTTGTGTGAGTCATATGAGGTGTCTGCTCCTATTAGTTCATCTATTGTTGCTAGAAAGGTCTGTAGAAATTTTCCCATTTGCATCTTGCATAATGTATTGCCTTATGATCATGTGGACTTGGACATGGTTGTGATTTTAATGTTATTCTTGGGATGGAGTGGTTGCATGCATACTATGCTTATATTGATTGTAGAACCCGTAGGGTCGAATTCCAATTCCTAAATGAACCCATCCTTAAGTTGGAGAGTCATTATATGGTGGTCAAGAGTAGATTCATCTCTTGCATTAAAGCCTGTAAGTTGATCTCTAATGGGTGTCTTTATAATCTTGTGAGGGTTAGGGATGTGGAGTCAAAAGTCCATCCCATAGAGTCAATTTTGGCTATAAATGAGTTCCTTGATGTCTTTACAAATGACCTCCCTAGTGTTCATCCCGAAAGGAAAATAGATTTTGGTATAGACCTCCTCCCCAATACTCAACGCATTTTTATTTCCTGTTATGGCCCCAACAAAATTAAAGGAGTTGAAGGAGAAATTAAGGGGCTTATTGGAAAAGGGTTTCATTAGACCTAGCCAAACACCTTGGGGTGCATCGGTGTTGTTTGTAAAGAAGAAACATGGGTCTTTTAGAATGTGCATTGACTACCGGCAACTTAATAGGGTCACTATCAAGAATAGGTATTCTCATCCAAGAATTGATAATTTGTTTGACCAATTACAAGGGGCTAGCTACTTCTCTAAGATTGATCTTCGCTTCGGGTACCATCATAGGAAGGTGAGGGAGTGTGATATTCGTAAGATGGCCTTCCAGACTAGGTATGGGCATTTTAAGTTTGTTGTGATGTCTTTTGGGTTGACCAATGTACCAACTATGTTCATGGATCTTATGAATAGGGTCTTCAAACCCTATCTTAATTTATTTGTTGTGGTCTTCATTGATGATATTTTGATTTATTCTCATAGTGAGGAGGAGTGTGTGGGTCATTTTAGGGTAGTGTTGCAAAGGTTGAGGGAAGAGAAGTTGTATGCCAAATATGAGAAGTGTTAATTTTTGTTGAAAGAAGTTGTCTTTCTAGGTCATGTGGTGTTGGGGGATGATATTATGGTGGATCCTAAAAAGATGGATGTGATTAGAAATTGGCCTAGACCATTGACCCCGTCGGATATTAGAAGCTTCTTGGGATAAGTGGGTTACTATTGGAGGTTTGTGAACGGGGTCTCTTCTATTGCCTCTCCCATGACATAGTTGACTCAAAAGAAACCCAAATTTGTGGTCTAATGAGTGTGAAAGGAGTTTCCAACCATTGAAAGATAAGCTTGTGTTAGCTCCTATATTGTCACTACGAGAAGGGCTAAAGGGATTTGTTGTGCATTGTGATACTTCCCAGGTTGGTTTGGGTTGTGTGTTGATGCAAAATGGTAAGGTCATAGCCTATTCTTCTAGACAACTCAAAGTACATGAAAGAATTATCCTACCTATGATCTTGAGTTAGCTGTTGTTGTGTTTGCATTAAAGATTTGGCATCACTATTTGTATGGGGTGCATGCTGATGTGTTCATCGATCATAAGAGTCTCCAATATGTCTTCACTCAAAAAGATCTCAACTTGAGACAAAGAAGGTGTCTAGAATTTCTTAAGGACTATGACATGAGTGTGCATTACCATCCCTACTTATATGTTATATGGGTCATTTCTAAGTGGCTAGAACTTCTTAAGGACTATAATATGAGTGTGCATTATCATCCCGATAAGTCTAATGTGGTGGCGGATGCTTTGAGTACGGTGTCTATGGGTAGCCTAGCTCATGTTGTTGATAGTGGCACAAGGGTGGATAGGGAGGTCCATTGGTTGGCTAGATTAGGAGTTAGGTTGGAAGAAGGTGGTGATAGTGGTGTTGTTATTATTGATGGTTCTAAATCTTCATTGGTTGAGGAGGTGAAAGCTAAGCAAGATCTTGATCCCTCATTGTTAAAATTGAAGGCATTGGTTAGGGAAGGTGGAGGTTTTCTCCCAAGGGGAAGATGGTTCCATTAGATACCAAGGTAGGTTGTAAATTGAAGGCATTGGTAAAAGATGATAAGTTGGAGGTTTTCTCCCAAGGGGGAGATG
Source organism: Solanum virginianum (assembly GCA_000787875.1). Classification (NCBI taxonomy): domain Eukaryota; kingdom Viridiplantae; phylum Streptophyta; class Magnoliopsida; order Solanales; family Solanaceae; genus Solanum; species Solanum virginianum. The sequence continues at coordinate 25,473 of DF357462.1, read as the reverse complement.
TTGGCCTTAGGTACCAAGGTAGGTAGTGTGTGCCTTGTGTTGATATCTTGAAGGAAAAGATTCTCGATGAGGCTCGTGGTTCTTCCTACTCTAATCACCCATCTCTACTAAGATATATAGAGATTAGAGAGAGGTGTATTGGTGGGGAGGCATGAAGAGAGGCATTGCCAAATTTGTATCTGGTTGCTATAGTTGCCAACAAGTCAAGGCCGAACATCAAAGGCTGGGCGGCCTGACCCAAGACATAGATATTCCCTCTTGGAAGTGGAAAAAGATTAATATGGATTTCATGGTTGATTTTCCCAAGACTAGGAATGGTTTTGATTCTATTTTGTTGTGGTTGATAGTATGACAAAATTGGCTCACTTTCTACCGGTTAAGACTACCTATGGGGCTGAAGATTATGCTAGGTTGTACATTCATAACTTGATGAGGTTGCATGGGGTTCCTATATTCATCATATCGGATCATAGTGCACAATTGACGTCACACTTTTGGAAGTCCTTCCAAAGAGGTCTTGGAACCAAGGTAAAGCTTAGTACGACCTTTCACCCTGAAATGGATAGCTAAGCCAAAAAGAATTATCCAAACACTTAAGGACATGCTTCAGGCTTGTGTATTAGAGCTTAAGGGTAGTTGGGATGATCATCATCAACTGATTAAGTTTACATATAACAATAGCTACCATTTTAGCATCGGAATGTCTCTTTTTGAGGCTCTCTATGGTAAACGTTGTAGATCCCCGGTTGGGTGGTTTGAGGTTAGAGAGATGGCTTTGTTGGCTCCTTAAGGTTGATTAGGGAAAGGTTGAGAACAGCCTAAAGTCGCCAAAAATCTTATGCCGATGTGAGAAGGAGAGAGCTTGAGTTGAAGGTAGGTGATTGGGTCTACTTAAAGGTGTCGCCCACGAAGGGTGTGGTCCATTTTGGTAAGAAGGGTAAGTTGAGCCCTAGATATGTGGGTCCATATAAGGTGATGAGAAGGATTGATAAGGTGACTTACAAGTTGGATTTGCCTAGTGAAATGGGATTGGGTAATCCAATCTTTAATGTGTCTATGTTGAGGAAGTGTGGGTGGTCATATTGCCATTGTGTGATGTGTTGTCAAAATATAGCACATTTGGTGCCTGAAATAAGGGATTTTGTGAGTTCTTAAAGTGACTTTTTAGTGTTTTGATGTGTTTTTATTTTAATCTTATAGAAAAGTTAGGTTGGCATGAGTTTGAAGAAAAGTTCAGATTTTGCTGAAGCATAGGCCATACGAGCCTACCTACGAGTCATAGCTCACTCTATGAGTCAAAGGTTGTGTCATACCGAAAATCAGAGACTAACAACAAGAACAACATACCCAGTGGTATCCCACAAGTGGGGTATAGGGACAGTAGAGTGTATGCAGACCTTACCATTACCTCATAGAAGTAGAGAGGCTATTTTTTAGAGCAAAAATCAAAAATCTACCAAGTAAAGGTCACCCTACGAGCCCAACCTACGAGTCATAAGACACACTATGACTTGGATAGGTGGACTAGTAGCACGAATCAGAGAGCCAAAATGTTGGACCAAAAACTCAAGACTTAGCCTACAAGACAAACGTATGAGTCATAGCCCAAGCAATGACTCGTAACTATTAGTCGTACCAGTTCAGTCAAAGATATCAAGAACCTAATACAAGATGCTGATTATGAGTCGTAGGTCATCTTACGAGTCATAACTACAAGACTTATCAGCTGCCAGTTGTCTTTTCGGTGTAAATTCTAGGGTTATTTTGTAAATACTATATATAGCTTAAGTTAAGTCTTTTGAGAAGAGTTTGACCAGTAGACATTTCACAATTACATTTTGAAGCTTTTCTTAGGTTTTTAGGGTAGATTACTATTCTTGTTGGAAAACCCATTTTGGGGATTGCAAATCTTGCCTTGTACTCATTGTTGATCAATCAAGCTTGTGGGTTTGCAACTTATGGTGCCTATCTCCTTCATTGTTATAGGTGAAACTCTCAACTATGTCTATTATATGCATTCTAGTGTGTTTTGCTTTAGCCATATGTAGCTAAGCACTCACAACTTGGGGTTGTGGGAACCATGGTTAGTTGACTTGAAATGACCTAGTTTTCTTGCATTTCTATGATTGGGGTTTTACCTGCATTACCTATTTCCCTTCATTTTTATTGTTGTTTGGTGGTTGCCAACACCAAACCCTATCTACTATTATGATCTCCACCAAGGTACTGATGAAAAAGAAAAGGGAAGTAGATGAAAGAATTCGATTGATGTGTTCTCATCTAATGAACCAAACCTAACTAAGGGGATCTTGACTAGGACTATTGGTAATGGTTAGTTGGCACACCATGGTGGTCGACCAACCACCATGGTGAAATTCGACATTCACCTTCACAAGAGGGCTAGAAGAACTTAAGTTACCATCTTGCATGCAACTCACCAATTACAGTTATGTATCTAGTTTAATTAAGTCGACAAACCATGGGGAACACAATTCCTAAGTTGTTTCCTAAATTAAGTGTTTCCTTATGTTTTAGTTAATGATTGTTTTAGTTTGTTTTTGAGTCACAGAAAAAACCCCATTTAGAGATTGTAGTCATAAATACTAGAAATGATTAGTAGTGAAGTCTTGTAGTCAAGCCTTGTATACCCTATGGATTCGACCCTAACCTCGGTTAGGTTAATTACTAATAGCGACTACTTTCTTATTAGAGCGTGACCATCAATCAAAAATTATGGCACCTTTGCCGGGGAATATGGCTAGGTTTTGACTTGAATTCACTATTAGTTAGTTCTAGTGTGATTTCTAGAATCTCGTGTATTTTACTTTTATTTTTGTGTTTGTTGTTTGAGTTTACTTGCAGGTTGTGCTAGGGTGCTAGGTTGCATACCCTGCACAAGGAGTCAAGGTGAACACTTAGCTTCAATTAATTTGGAGATCCATCAACTATCAGAAGAATGGCTCAAGTGAATGAGGATATTGTGGTTGAGGAGGAAATTGATATGAATGAGGAAGCCTTAAGAAGAGTGGAGAATCCACCACCAAGGGATAACTGGCCACAGCTTAGAGATTTCAATGCAAATGCTTATGGCTGGAATTAGTACTGATTGAACCCTATGGTGATAGATGTTACCAGTTCTATAGTACTTCCCCTCTACCCACAGATGCTAAGTTCGCAGTATCAAGTAGATTTCTCCAGATGCTCCAAAATCGTAGCCTATTCACAGGGCTACCATCAGAGGATCCCCATCGTCATCTCCAAAATGTCATCTTCGTGTGTAAAAGTGTCATGGGGACACAAAATATTTCTATTGATGTTGTTAGATTGAGGGTGTTTCCATTGTCACTGACTGGCAATGCAGTTGTATGGTTGTCTAAGCTTCCTCCAGGTAACATCACGAGTTGGGCTGAGCTGCAAAGGGTGTTCCTAGAAAGATATTTCCCAAGGTCAAAAAAGCTGAAGCTTAAGGACCAAATTAACAACTTTGAGCAATTGCCTGGAGAATCTCTTCGAACTACATAGGAGAGATTCACCAAATACTTGAGGATGGTCCCTAATCACAAAATTATTGATGATGCTTTTGTTGAGATCTTTTATAGAACACTTGATGATAATAGCAAAGCTTGTGCCGACACGATCATGGGAGGTGTTTTTCTTGATCAACCATTTGAGCTAGTAGATGAATGAATGGAACAAGTGGTAAAGACCAATAGAGCATGGGGTCGGAGTGAGCATGGGAATACAAAGAGTTCTTGTGCGGTTACCATAAATAGTGAGCAAGCAAAAGTAAATGAAGATATTATGGAGCAACTTGCTCAACTCCGTACGAGCATGGATTTTGTTTTGAAGGAAAACCAAGCTAGTGTGAAGGAAATAACTCACCAACCTCCAACTACTCCTGTGTATGATGATCAATTCTTTGATGAGGATACCTGTTATGTGAGCAGCCAAGCGGCGGATTTCCGGAATAACCCCAAGGGTCCAACTCAAACTATTAGAGGCAAAGTTCTAGGAATCAGGGTCAAAACTTCAATCAAGATGGAGCATACAGAGATAATAGGGGTGGATACTATAAGAGAGTAAGAGTGCCTGACACAGAATAGGGAAGAAGAGAAGGCTACTGAAATAGGCCGTTTGTGACACCACATAATCATGATGTCAGGTTGAGTCCTTCGAGGATTGAAGAAATGTTCGATAAATTATTGAAGAAGGTGGATCACCACGATGAAACTTTGGAAGGGATGAAGACAGATATTTCAAGCATAAATCAGAAAATTGAGTCTCACTCTGTGGCAATCAAGCAACTTGAACAACAATTTCGACAAGTGTCTTCACAGTTGAACCAACGCTAGAGGGCACCCTAGCTAGCAACACGGTTGAAAATCCTAAGAACAAAGGGCATTGCATGGCTATGATGACATAGAGTGGCAAAAGCACTGTAGACCCCCCTATGCCAATTGTTGATAATGAAATTGATGAGAGAGCCATTAATAGCAAGGTGATGAGTGAGGAAGAAGTTCTAAGGAGTAAGGGAGTAGTGGACCAAGAGGTGGGAGAGCAAGATAAAGCCAAATCAATCCCAAAACAACCTCCTCCATTCCCACAAAGGCTTAAGAAGAAGGAAGAAGATTGCAAATTCAAGTATTTTCTATAAATATTAAAACAACTATCCATCAACATTCCTCTCTTGGAGGCGTTAGAGAAAATGCTCTGATATGCCAAATATATGAAGGATTTGGTAACAAAGAAATGCACTTTAAGCCAAGAGCTCCAACAATGTAGTGCAATCATGACCAAATGCATTGCGCAAAAGAATGAGGACCCCATCGCATTCACCATTCCTTGCACTATTGGTGACATTGAATTCACAGGAGTACTATACGACTTAGGAGCTAGCATCAATCTAATGCCTCTTGCCATATTGTCACTCCTAACCCGATGAGAATAAGGTTACTCATGGCATATGGAATCATTAAAAAACTGAAGGAAACCCTACCAGATGTGCTTGTTAAAGTTGATAAATTCATTTTTCCAGCAGATTTTGTGATTCTTGACTGCGAGGTTGATTTTGAGGTACCCATCATTTGTGGAGACCTTTACTAGCCACTATGAGAGTGTTAGTGGATATAGATTTGGGTTAACTTTGGTTTATGGTGAATGATGCTGAAGTCGTGTTCGATATTCGCCAATCTATGAAACATCCGGATGAGTTCAAGAGCGAGGTGTGGACCCTTGATGATTGTTGATGAAGGACTATGATAAAGTCGATCCACGACATCAAACAAGGCACTTCTTGGGAGGCAACCCAAGCATGATGATTATTTGTTTATTTGAGACATTGGATAGTCGTAGTTGTTTATTATAAATATAATGATACAATTATAATATTTTTTAAGATTTTTGTGCTTTGAGACTTGGTTTGCAGGTAAGAATTGGAAAAACTGAAGATCTGAAAAAATGGGACCTAGAGCAGCTTCTACAAGCAGGACTATGAGTCATAACCTCCACTACGACTTGTATTTATGCATCATTGAGGGAATCAGTGAGTATCAGAAGTTGGTACATACACTATGAGACAACCTTATGACTCGTAGGACACCCTATGAGTCGTAAGTGGGGTTCCTAGTGCCCAGGTATGATTCCTAAATTTTTATAAGTGTTTGCGCTGATACGAGACCGGGACTTATGAGTCGCAGGATGACCTATGACTCGTAGTCAAGGTCTTGTTGCCCC
>DF357462.1:0-12882 GCA_000787875.1 Solanum virginianum | reverse complement strand
AGCAGGGTCCAAGACAAATTAACCTTGATGTTGTGGGGGTAGTTGAAGATAACTTGTCATATAAAGACATTCTTGTAGAGATCTTGGATAGGCAAGTAAAGAGGTTAAAGAACCAGGATGTTTTTTCCATTAAGGTCCTTTGGAGGAATCATCAAGTTGAAAGTGCTCCTTGGGAGGCTGAAGCGGATATGCAAAAGTGATTCCCCTATCTTTTCCATCCTACTCAAGCCTAAGGTACTAATTCTAAGTCTTCTATGTGATTCATGTCTCATGTTCCAGCCCCTAAGTCATTTGCATGCATTCATGTTTACATTCACAAAGTTCATGGTGATTTTACACTTATGATGAGATTTTGAAAATGATGTTTTAAGTATGTTGTTGTATCCATGTTGTGGCTGATTTCTCCATGATTACTCTTCTCATATATGTTGTTGCATCCATGTTGGGGCTAATTTCTTCATGGGTCTAAATATTATGAAATTCACTGCACATTATGTTGGGCCTTATGAAATTGTGATTGTTTTACTATGTTTTGAGCTATGAATCTATGATCTATGATGAGATTTGATTTAGGGTTTTGATGTATATTGCTTGAGGGTGTTACCATGTATTGATTGATTGTTTTACATTGGATTTTCTTGTATGATTTAATCCCTAAATTTCATGGTTTTACACTAGTACTACACACCCTTCAAGTGTTTGATAAAATAGCTGGTTATGGTAATATTAAGGAATTGAAGGCCCGATGCATGTCTTATGAGTTGAATGACTATATAATAATGAAATGAACATATGTATATGGTTTTCCCCTATGTAGTGTTGGAATGTGACCATGCCCTATTAGGGGAGTGCGCGTCGGGTAACCATGTTGAGGGGTTTGTACCTTGGTAACCATGTTGGGGGGGTTTTTACCTTGATAACCATGTCGAGGGGTTTGTACGTAGATTATGAAGGGTGGTAGGGTGCGATGATCCACCAACCAATTGATGGGGTTGGTACCACAATCACCGAGGGTGGTAGGGTGTGACGATCGACCAATATGATAGTGGTCTCTTGTTACACATGTATTATGTCCTATATAAGCATGATTTACTATATAGCATCTAACATGCATGTCATTGTATTATACTTAGTACATTCAAATGTACAAACGCATACTCTATACTTAGTACATTCAAACGTACAAACGCATACTCTATACCTACATGATGTCATTATGTAGGAACTGGAGCACCGTTTGATCATCATCATCCTCTACGTGGGTAGTACATTTTCTCCCAAGCTTATTGGTGAGTCCTCCCATTCTGGGGACATTGGCCTATGTTCTTATGCTATGTGTTGCTACTTTCATCCTTTATTATAGACTTTGACTATGAGGGTAAGCCCGGTTGCTTGTCTTGGCCCCCACTATGATATATGTAGTAGAGGTGTTGTTGGACATGTTATGTATCTATACTATGAGTCTTAACTCTCTTGTTTCTTGATGTCTATGATATGAAAGTCTCCCCTTAGTCCCTTGACTTCATTTCTAATCTTTATGTCATTTACTTGCTTCAGCGACCAAGGATGTGTGATGATATGTTAAGAGGCTTTCTTGGGTTCCCATCAGGTTCCACATGCGCCATGTCACATCTAGGCCCTAGGCTTGAGTCATAACATAACTTCTGTCAAGGTCCTTTAGAGGAATCAACAAGTTGAAAGTGTCATATGGGAAGCCAAAGCAGACATGATAAAGCGATACCCATTGTCACAAAAGCAATAAATTAAGCATCAACAGATAATAAAGTGGGACAACCGGGGGTAAGGGAGAGCACCTTCATATCATAGACATCAAGAACAATAGAGTCAAGTCTCTTAGCATGGATACATAACATGTCCAACAAACACCTCTACTACATAGATAAGAGCAGGGTCCAAGACAAATTAACCAGGCTAACCCTTATAGTCAAAATAGACAATAAATAAAAATGTCTCAATACATAGTAAGAGCAACATAAACTAAGGTCCCTGAAGTGGAGTACTCACCAACTAGCTTTAGTAGTGTCGAACTAGCCACGTGGAGAAGGACGATCAACTTGGGCACTGGTTCCTACATGGAGACATCATGTAGGCAGAGAGTATGTGTTAGTACATTTGAATGTTCTAAGTATGTAAGATGCAATGAAACAAGAATTAGGCATCATAATCAAAATGCATAACAATAGGTAATAGGCATAATATAATAATATGGCATGTATGACCAATGCATAAGTAAAACATGCTTAAGTAACTCATGCTCATATAGGATATTATATGTCTAGAAGAGACCAATCTAGATTTCCAAAGTACAAACCCCTTGGTAGGTTGGTGATAATGCCACCCCCATCACCTAGGTGAAGAAGTACAAACCCTTCCCCAGGTTGATGAATACAAACCCCATCTAGGTTAGTGATGATGCCGCCCCATCAGTAGGTGGAGAAGCACAAACCCTTCCCTAAGTTTAATACAAACCCCTATCTAGGTTATCCAGGTCCTTCATCCCCTCGGATTGGGCATGGTCTAATGCAACACTTTATATAGAGTATATTATATACATAAGCTTATTTCATCATCATATAGACAATCCTATCATTTCTCATGCTTTGGACCTTCAACTCCTCAAGAAACCACATCCGAACATTTTATCAACACTTAGAGGGTTTGTAATGCTAGTATAATGTATCCATGTTGTGGCTGATTTCTCCATGATTACTCTTCTCATATATGTTGTTGCATCCATGTTGGGGCTAATTTCTTCATGGGTCTAAATATTATGAAATTCACTGCACATTTTGTCAAACCATCAATCAACACCTTGCAACACCCTCAAGCAATATACATCAAAATTTCTTCTCAAATTTTACAGTAGATCATAGATTTATATCTTAAAACATAGCAAAATAATAACAATTTCACATAGCTTTAACATAGTGTGCTATGAATTTTACAATAATCAAGACCCATTTGTAAATCAACTTTAAATCATGCAATTTGAGTAGAAGGAGACTTGGGTATTATGGGTGAAAGGAACCTATGAAAGAAACCCACATACCTTAACTTGGAGATGAACTTGGTGAAGATTGGCGATGGAGACTAGAAGCTTGAAGAAGAACCTTAAAGGAGAACCTTAGTTTGGGATGAGGGTTTGGGACTTGAATTTGGGTGTGAAAATATGACTAAGTGTTTGAGTGAGTATTGGGAAATGTTTTGGGTAATATGAGGGTGAAATTTGGCTAAGTATAGGTAAAAACACGGTTGGGAACACTTAGGTCTAAGACCTAAAATCCTTGGACCGAGATAGAAATAACTTGCAACAAAATACATAGGTCCGTGCCGTGAACCTGTCGCAAGGGTCAAATTAACACATGTCTGCGATAGCTGTGTGTCGCGGTGCTGTCGAGGATCATCTTTGGAAACTAAAATTTTAGAAATTTGAAATTGCAATTCTATTGCTCTAAAAGCGGGGTTAGACCATTTTCTCCCTAATTTTGACCCCATAAACAAGAATATAAAATAGAATTTTTGATATTGCGCATGAATTTTGAGATATATGGAATTTAAAATTATGGGCATTTCGAGGCACATTTTTGTCCAATTTTTGGGGTCATTTCAATATCTCCCCCATGGGAATATTCATCCCCGAATGTAAAAGAGACATACAAGACAAGAGTGATCATAAATAAATCAGCCCGAATAAGTATGCAACATCACATTTAAAACACCATTTTCAAAATCTCAAGATACATGTAAAATCATCATAACTTGCCAAGTTAAACATGAATGCATATGAATGACATAGGGGCTGAAACATAACACTTGTAATCACATAGGAGACTTAGAATTAGTACCTTAGGATTGAGTGGAGTGAAATAGATAAGGATACCACTTTTGCATGTCCGTTTCGGCCTCCCAAGTAGCACTTTCGATTTGTTGGTTCCTCCAAAGGACCTTAACGGATGCCACCTCCTTCTTCCTCAATCTCATCACTTGTCTATCTAAGATCTAAACCAGAGTCTCCTCATAAGTCAAGTTATCCTCAACAACACCCACAATATTAAGAGGCACAATAGCATTAGGATCACCAACACATTTCCTCAATATAGAGACATGGAACACCGGGTGAACCAAATTCATTTTACTAGGCAACTTCAACTCATAAGGTACCTTGCCAACCCTCTTCATCACTATATTTTCTCAACATAGAGACATGGAACATCAGATGAACAAAATTCATTATACTAGAAAACTTCAACTCATAAGCTACCTCGCCAACCCTCTTCAAGACCTCATAAGGACTAACATATCTTGGACTCAACTTCTAAACTCAATCAAAGGAAGATGGTCATCCCAACTACCTTAACTCCAATACACATGACCTAAGCATATCTTCAAGGGTTTGAATTATCCTTTCGGCTTTGCCATCCGTTTGAGGGTGAAAGGTCATACTAAGGTGAACTTTTGTACCCAGAAGCCTTTGAAAAGACCTCAAAAAGTGTGAAGTGAATTGTGAACCACGATCCGATATAATGGAAAAAAGAACCCCATGTAACCTTACTAACTCATAGATATACAACCTTGCATACTCTTCAGCTCCATATGTGGTCTTACCAGTAGAAAGTGAGCTCATTTTGTTATCCTATCAACCACCACCCAAATGGAATCAAAACATTTTCTAGTCTTGGGCAACCCAACCACATATTTCATATTAATCACCTCCCACTTCCAAGTGGGAATCTCTATATCTTGGGTTAGGCCACTCGGCCTTGGATGCAAAGCTTTGACTAGTTGACAATTATAGCAATCGAAAACAAACTTGGCAATGTCCCTCTTCATGCCTCTCCACCAATACACATCCCTCAAGTCTCTAAACATTTTGGTGGAACCGGGGTGGATAGAGTAAGAAGAATTATGGGCCTTATCAAGAATTTTCTCCCTCAAACCATCACCATAAGGCGCACACAACCTACCTTGGTACCTAAGGGAACCATCTCCCCCTTGGGAGAAAACCTCTACTTTGCCCTCTGGTCACCAAGGCCTTCAATTCATGCAAGGAGGAGTCAAGATCTTGCTTTGCTATCACCTCATCAACCAAAGAAGACCTAGACCCATCAACAAGCACAACACCATCATCACCAACATCTTCCAACCTAACCTTCAATCTAGCCAATTGATGCACCTCTCTAGCAATCTCCCTTTCATCACCATCAACATGGGCTAGGCTACCCATACACACTTTACTCAAAGCATCTGCCACCATATTTGACTTACCCGAATGATAGTGAACACTCATATCATAGTCCATGAGAAGTTCTAACCATTCCCTTTGCCTCAAGTTGAGATCCTTCTAAGTGAAGACATATTGAAGGCTCTTCTGATCGGTGATCAAATCCACATGCATACCATGTAAGTAGTGATGCCAAATCTTTAATGCACACACAATGGCAGCTAACTCTAGATCATGGGTAGGGTAGTTCCTTTCATGTACCATTAGTTATTTAGAAGCATAAGTTATGACCTTACCATTTTGCATCAACACACAACCCAAACCAACTAGGGAAGCATCATAATACACTACAAATCTCTCAAGCCCATTCGGTAGTGACAATTAAGAGCAAATACAAGCCTGTCTTTCAATGTTTAAAAGCTCCTCTCACATTCATCGATCCACACAAAATTAACCTTCTTTTGAGTCAATTCTATCATAGGGGAAGCAATAGAGGAGAACCCATTCACAAACCTTCTATAATAACCCGCTAGGCCCAAGAAGCTCCTAATATCCAATGGGTTAATGCTTTAGGCCAATTTCTAATCACATCTTCTTAGGATCCATTTTTATACCATCCCCTGACACCACATGACCCAAGAATACAACCTCCTTCAATAAAAATTCACACTTGTCATATTTGGCTTCCAATTTCCTCCTTTAATTTTTGCAACACAACCCTCAAATGCCCCATATGCTCCTCCCTACTATGTGAATAGATCAAAACATCATCAATAAAGACCACAATGAAGGAATAATGTGTAACACCCCACATCTTACAATACTAGTACTATACAAATGAAACATGATATTATCCTCAACAACACCCACAATATTAAGAGGCACAATAGCATTAGGATCAGCACAATGTCATAATCAAGAGACATGATATGGCTTTTCAAATTAGCGCTAATTTTTAAAAGTTCTTGGATCTCATATTAGAGGGCAATATGTGTGTCTACCACTGAAGAGGGTCGAGTGTAAATAAGTTCTAAGTCAAATTGAGGGATCATGTCCCTAAACATAGTGAGAGAATTGAGGTACTTATAGGACTTAGGAAGCTAGCAGGTGAGTCACCTACTTGCTTAGCTTAAATTTTCTAGCTAAACGGAGATGAGGCCTAACGTCGAATTTGTCCAAGTCCGATTATGAATAAGGTCTGTGTTAAGGGTGTAACTTTAGCCTATGTTTTTGCATCATAAATTGACTATACTTATAGCCCAATATGAAGAATAAAAGGGCCCATGTACATCACAACTCACTTGGTGAATTGGGCTAAAACTAACTAAGAGAAAGGGGGGAAAATGGGCAGCAAAGGCCCATCAATTTGGAGCCCCTTAAGGCCCAAGTGAATGGGAAAAAATGGTACATTACCAACTTAATATATTAAGTCTAAGATATCAAAAGTAATTCGGCCAAGAGGCCTTTTAAAAAGGGGTGAAAACAGCCCCTTAAAGACATTTCAACTTGGACACAAAAAAAATCAGCTTTTCTTGGTTATTCTTTGCTCTCTTTCAAAGTGTACAAAACAAGCCTCACAACCTTACAAGGATCAATAAAGAAGCTCTTAAAATTGATTTTAAAGGTAATTATGTTTACTTATGTGTTTAGTATGTTTTTCTTATGTAAAACAAGAGGATAAGCTAACTATATCCTTTTTGAAATTGTTGGACAGCATGTGTTCCCAAAAGTTGTTGTGCATTTTTTTTGTTTATTTGGAAGCTTTTCTCTTTTTGTTTGGATTGATTTTGAAGAGTGGCTACTGTACTTAATGTGTATTAGTTCTATAATGATGTATAAAGGTTGCTGCACCATTTTTATAGTCCGCGAAAGTGAGTTCTTGTGTGATATCGTAATTGTGCTCGTAATAGGAACTTGTGGGTTGATTGATTGAGGACTATGGTCTCACATCCTCCACCAATTTTGAGGACATTTTTTGAACTATTTTAAGGCTGTTTGTATATGTATATATGGTGGGTACTATTTGGTTAAAGTTAGAACAGGTTTGGAATCGTCGACATCAGAATATAGCGAAGGGATGTAACGTTATGCCGCCCATTTGTATGTTGTGTATAATTGTTATGTGTTGTGCTTTGTGGGCTGTTGTAAGTCTATTATGGCACTAAAACAGGCTGCACATGATATGTATATGATATTTTAGGGGCGGAAAGGTTGAAAGAATACGCTCGGGTTTATAACTATACGCTTGCTACCTGTATGTTGTTTTTTTTATGAGATTGGCTGCTAAGATATGTCTATTGGCTGCTAATGCTAGTTTTATCACCTACTATATTGTAGATAAATATTTGGAGGAAGGGAAGGTTATCTCAAGGTAATAACAAGGTCGTACAGCGAGGTATGTAAGGCTACTTGATTTCATATTACTTAGCATGAAATCTAGATTCTTCCTTGGCACATAAAGGCACTTACGAACTCTGACACAACTATTAACCGTGTCTCCACTCTTTCACATGTCCATTTGCTCTTGTCATAGTCACCTTCAAATCTATATACATATGTGGATACCAAGTTACATGGGTTCTTGTTACTAAATAAAGTCACAAGTTGTTTCATCTCATACGCATTTCATTATTTGTGTAACGTACTCTTTTCATTGCCCCATTGTCTTGTATGATTATCTACATGTCACATGCTACAAATACAGCCCTACAGCTCCAATATTGTGACCACCAAAAGAATCATCTCAAAGGAAATTAAAAGGTAAAGTATATTGCTTATTGATGGGTGGTAACACGAGGGGTGGAAGAACCACCTAGCTAGGGTCGATCCTATCATGGGGGGAGGGGGAGTAGCCCAAGGGGTTAAGGAAAAGCCTATCCAGGGCCAATCCTGATATAGATTTATCACTGATCAGCTAGTCATTTGTAAAACATGCTATGCACAGATTATACAGTAAAGGTAAAGTATCAAAAAGAACATAAAGTACATGATCCCACAGTATAACTAAAGGTGGTATCTTATCCTACACTAGTGCATAGTTTCATTTGAGTTGTTACTTCATATACAGTATTTCTTGCCTTACATATTCAGTACATTACCTCATACAGATGTCCCTTATGGGGGACCTGCATTTCATGTTGCAGGTACAAGAGCTAGTAGATCTCTCCAGTAGGAGTACAGGATATCTAGTTGTGGTTACCAAGCTCCAGGTTGCTTCGGAGCTTTGCATGTCTAGAGCTCATATTTTTGTGTTGTACAGTTAGTTGAGGCAGGGCCTATCCCGACCCTTATCAAATACTTCTCTTTATCTAGAGGCTTTGTGGACTATGTAAATTAAAGTATGGTCATGTCTCGTACTTCAGACAATATGGCCCCAATGGCCTAGTCATATGCATTTCCTTTTAGCTTGTTATTACTGTTTACTTTCTTAAAGGCACGTCGAATGTAGAAACCTCTTATAATATGTATAGAAAGCACATAGATACAAGTTAGTTCTCCCGAGCCTTATCGGCAACGGGTGTCAGTCCGCCTTAACGGGACTTTAGGCGTGACATAAAGGTAAGGTTTGAAGACCTTATTCATTAGGTCCATGAAGATGGCTGGTGCATTGGTCAACCCAAATGACATCACAATAAACTCATAGTGTCCATATCTAGTCTGAAAGGTCATCTTAGGAATATCACAATCCCTCACCCTCACTTAATGATACCCAAATTGAAGATCAATCTTGGAGAAGAAGCTAGCCCCTTGCAATTGGACAAACAAGTCATCAATCCTTGGATAAGGAAACCTATTCTTGATGGTGACCCTATTGAGTTGTCAATAGTCAATACACATTCTAAGGGACCCACCATTCTTCTTTACAAACAACACCAGAGCACCCCAAGGTGATTGGCTAGGTCTAATAAATCCCTTTTCCAGCAAATCTTTTAATTGCTCCTTTAAATTCTTCAACTTCGCCAGGGCCATATGGTAAGGGGAGGAGGACTATACTAAAATCTATTTCCCCTTTGAGAGGAACACCGGGAAGGTCATTTGGGAAGATATTAAGAAACTCATTTACAACTAGAACTGACTCTATAGAAGTGGCTTTAGACTCCACATATTTAACCCTCACAAGATGATAAAGACACCCCTTAGAGATCAACTTACGAGCTTTAATATATGAAATGAATCTACCCTTGACAACCACATCTTGACTTTCCCACTTAAGGACAGGTTTATTAGGAAATTGAAACTTGACCCTATGGGTTCTATAGTCAATAGAAGCTTAGTAGGCATGCAACCAATCCATCCCAAAAATCACATCAAAATCAACCATATCTAATTCAACGATATCACAAGGCAACAACTTATGCAAAATTCGAATAGGACAACTCTTATAAACTTTCCTAGCAACAATAGAGGTACTGATAGGAGTAGATACTTCATATGAGTCATGTATCAACTCGTACTCAACATGGAATTTGTTAGCAACAAAAGGGGTAACAAAGGAGAGAGTGGCACCCAGATCAACCAAAGCATACACTTCAAAGTCAAAGATTTTCAACATATTGGTAACAATGTTGGGGACCTCACCAATCCCTTGACTCCCATGTAAAGCATAAAATTGATTTCTCCTTAGGGCACCACCTTGAGGACCACCTCTGCCCAATGGAATTGCATTTGCACCCCGACCCTTGCCATGGTTTCCTGGACAATCCACCCTTTTGTGACCAGGCTCCCCACAATCGAAGCATGCATTAGAACCTTTCGAACATGGTCCCTAATGTCTCTTCCCATATGTAGGACATACATCAATGGGAGCCACAACACCAACAGCTTGAGGCCTAGGGAGGTCATTGGCAAACCCCCTATTAGTAGCATGATGAGATGCTTGGCCTTGAGAGAACCAGCTACCCCTTTGGAACTTACCCCCAAGACAGGCCCTCTTGGCTTCAGGCCCCCTTCCCTTTATTATTTTCTCCTCCTCCATTTGCTTAGCATAGGTCATCAATCGAGACAAGTCCATGTCACTAATTAGCATGGCGGACCAACAATCTTTACTTACTAAGTCGGAGACCCCCATCACAAACTTGTTCATCCTAAATCTAGCATTGGCCACCAAATGAGTTGCATACTTTGAAAGTTGATTAAATGTGAAGATATACTCCCTCACACTCATAGAACCTTGTTTAAAGTTCACGAACTCTACCAACTTAGCTTTCCTAAGCTGAACAGGGAAAAATCTATTAAGAAAAGCCAATTTGAACTCCTTCCAAAGCACCACATTACCAATTCCCTTCTCACCCTTCCATTGATCATACTATATTTGGGCTAAACCTTTGAGTTGGTATGCGGCCAATTCCACCTTTTCATTTGGCCTAACCCCCATAATATTCACAATTTTATAGACCTCATCAATGAATTCTTATAGATCTTCATCCACCTTTGACCCATAGAATACCGGTGTCATACCCCAAATCCCTTTAAGGCAGACCGAAACCCATTGCCGATAAGGCTAGAGACAACCAACCTATATCTATGCGTTCTCTATTTATATTATAAGGGATTGCTACATTCAACACGCTTTTATGGAAGAAAACAGTAATGACAAGCCCAAAATGAAATGCAAATGACTAGGCCATTGGGGCCTTATTCTCTAAAGTACAAACCATAACCACACTTTAATTTACATAGTCAACAAAGCCTCTACATAAGGAACAAATCAGATAAGGGTCGGGACAAGCCCCTACTTGACCAAATACACAATACACTAATACAACTCTAGACACACAAAGCTCTGAAGCAAACTGGAGCTTGGTAATAACAGTTGGATGTCCTATACTCTTACTGAGAAGATCTTCTAGCACCTGTACCTGTAGCATGAAAGGCAGGTCCCCTGTAAGGGACGTCAGTATGAGATAATGCACTGAGTATGTAAGGCAGGAAATACTGTATATGAGATAACAACGCGAATGAAACAATGCATTGGTATAGGATAAGAGACCACCTTTAGTTATATTGTGGGATCATGTACTTTATATTCTTTATATCACTTTACCTTTACTGTAAAATCTGTGCACAGCATGTACTGTAAATAACCAAGTGAACAGTGGTAACTCTATCAAGTTCATCCCTGGCTAGGCTCTTCCTTAGCCCCTAGGGCTACCTCCCATGATAGGATCGTTCCTGGCTAAGTAATTCTTCCACCCCTCGGGCTACCACCTATCAATAAGCAATATACTTTACCTTTCAATTACCTTTGAAATGATCTTTTGGTGGTCATACTATTGGAGCTATAAATATGTATAAGTAGCATGTGATATGTAGATAACCATACAAGATAATATGACAATGAAAAAAAATATGTTACACAATTAATGAAATGCATAAGAGGTAGAACAACACATGAACTTTATTGGCTAGAATGATTCTGTCTATATTGGTATTCAAGTATATTTGCATGTTTGAAGGTGACTATATATAGGAGCATATGAACATGTGAAAGAGTTAAGACATAACCAGTAATTGGGTTAGAATTGGTAAGTTCCTTTATATACCAAGGAAGGATTTATGTTTCATGCCAAATAATATGAAATCAAGTAGCCTTACATACCTCATTGTACGACCTCGCTATTACCTTGAGACAATCTTTCCTTACTACAAATATTAATCTACAACATAATAGATGATAAAACTAGTATTAGCAGCCAATAAATACCTTTTGGTAGCCCAAACTCATAGAAATACAACACATGGGCAGCAAATGTGTAGTTATAAATCCAAGCATATCCTTTCAACCCTTTCACCTCTAATCATACTTTCTCATACACACTATCATATACACAACATAGGAAGTCCATTTAGTGCCTTAACAGCCTTATATCAGCCTACAAAATAGAATATACAACAATTCTACACAACATACAAATGGGTAGCATAACGTTACATCCCTTCGCCACTTTTTAACATCGATAGTTCCAAACCTTTCCAACTTTAACCAAAGTGTATCCAACATCTTTTTACACATAAAACTAGTATTATAACAGTCCACAAATACTCCCAAATCAAGTGAAGGTCATGACACAACAATTCCCAATTTTCAGCTTATAAGTTTCTTTTAAGAGTACAACTAAGATATCCTACAAACATCCATCTTTGTGGACTATAACAGTGGTGGAACAGCCTAGTTACATCACCAACAAACCAACCTTTGTTAAATACATATGTCTTACTTTGTAATTCAGCCAACCAAGAATTGAAAAAACTCTTATTTAACAAGAAAACTGTACAACAACCTTTAGAACACAATCTGTCCAGATTGCTAGTACAGGTATAACTAACATATAGATCTTGTTTTTCATGGAACAAGTATAACAAATACATGGATAATTCCACTTACCTTAGCCTTCAAGATTCAATTTTCCTTCAAGAACTTAGAGGGTTGTACAGACTGCCTTGAGAGATGAAATAGAGAGAAGATGAGAGCTTTTAGGAGAAAGCTAAAATTTTCCAAAGGGTAAACTGACTTAGCTGCTTTAACTCTCTTGTTTAAAGGATATTTTGGATGGCTTTACTGTAGCATTTTGACCAAGTCTTCACTCACACTACCAAGTAGAAGATACTTCAGCTTGGACTCCATCTTTGGGCCTAAATGG
>DF357463.1:132480-157366 GCA_000787875.1 Solanum virginianum | reverse complement strand
GCCTGTTTCCTGTGAGCTCGTTGTGGACGTTCTCATATAATATTTCAAGAATTTTGCACCGGAGCCCTTTACAGCACCAGAATCCATGGGCTAACACCCACATAAAATTGCCGAAATCGCATGTTTCTTGTTCCTTGGCCTATAAAAGCCTACCAAGCCTCCAACGATACCGCCAAGCCACCTATGTCTCTTGTCAGGCTCGTTGTGGACCGACTCATATAAATTTTTTTAGAATATTGGCTAGAACCCCATGCAGCGCCAGAATCCATGGGCTAATACCTACAGAAAACTGTCGAAATTGCCTGTTTTCTGTTCCTTGGCCCATAAAATCCTACATGGCCTCTGCCAACGCCGCTGGGCCAGCTAGGCCTCTTGCCGAACTCATTGTGGACATACTCATATGATTTTTTGGGAATGTTTATGATTTTTTGGGAATGTTGCACCGGATTCCCCTACAGCGCTAGAATTTGTGGGCTAACACCCATAGAAAACTGACGAATTCACTTGTTTTGGTTTTCTTAGCCCATAAAATCCTACTAGGCCTCTGCCAATGCCATCGGGCCACCTGGGTCACTTGTCTGGCTCATTGTCGACCTACTCGTATGATTTTTCTAAAATCTTATGTTGGAACCCCATGCAGCACCAGAATTTGTGGGTTAACACCCACAGAAAATTATCAAAATCGCCTGTTTCGGCTTCCTTGGAACATAAAATCCTAACAGGCCTCTACCAACACCGTCGGGTCGCCTAGGCTGCTTGTCGGGCTCATTACCGACCAATTTGTATGATTTTTTGGGAATATTATGCCATAACCACATGCAGCAGCACCAGAATCCATGGGCTAACACCCATAGAAAACTGTCGAAATCGCCTGTTTCAGCTTCCTTGGCACATAAAATCCTAACAGGCCTCCGCCAATATTGCCGGGCCATCTGGGCCGCTTGCCGAGTTGGTTGCCAATCTACTCATTTGATTTTCCAAAATCTTTCTCCGAAACTCCATGCAGCACCATAATCTGTGGGTTAACACCCACAAAAAACTATCAAAATCACCTATTTCGGTTTTCTTGGCCCATAAATCCTACTAGTCCTCAACCAACGCCACGGGCTACCTAGGCCGCTTGGCGAGCTCATTACAGACCCACTCGTATGATTTTTCAAGAATTTTATGTTGGAACCCCATGCAGCGCCAGAATCCATGGGTTGACACCCACAGAAAACTGTCGAAATCGCCTGGTTCGACTTTCTTGACCTATAAAATCCTACTAGGCCTCCGCCAACGCAGCTAGGCCACTTGGGCTGCTTGCCAGGCTCATTGTCTACCCAATTGTATGATTTTTCGATAATCTTGAGCCGAAACCCCATGCAGCACCAAAATGCATGGGCTAACACCCATAGAAAACTGCCGAAATCGCCTATTTCCTGTTTCTTGGCCCATAAAATCCTACTAGGCCTCCACCAATGCCATCGGGCCACCTGGACCTCTTTTCGAGCTCATTGCAAATCCACTCGTATGATTTTTCAAGAATGTGGCACCGGAGGCCCATGTGCTAAAATCAGTGGGTGAACACCCATAGAAAACTATCGAAATCGCTTGTTTCCAGTTCCTTAGCCCACAAAATCCTACCAAGCCTCCACCAACGTGGCTGGGCCACCTAGCTTCTTTTCTGGCTCATTGCAGACCCACTTATATGATTTTTTGGGAATATTGCATCGGAGCCCCTTGCGATGCCATAATCCATGGGCTAACACCCATAGAAAACTGTCAAAATCTCCTATTTCTTGTTTCTTGGCCCATTAAATCCTACTAGGCCTCCACCAACGCACCGGGTAACCTAGGCATCTTGTCGGGCTTGTTTCGAACCCACTCGTATGATTTTTTGGGAATGTTGCATCGGATCCTCATGCAACGCCAGAATCCTTGGGCTAACACTCATAGAAAACGGCTCAAATCGCCTGTTTCCTGTTCCTTGGCCCATAAAATCTTATCAGGCCCCTGCCTATGCCGCTAGGCCACCTGGACCTCTTTTCGAGATAGTTGCGGACCTACTCATATTTTTTTTAGGAATGTTGCACCGAAGAACCCTGCAAAGCCAGAATTCGTGGGCTAATACCTACAGAAAACTACCAAAATCGCATGTTTCATGTTCCTTGGCCCATAAAATCCTACCAGGCATCTACCAATGCCACCAGGCCACCTAGGCCCCTTGTTGTGCTTTTTGCGGAACCACTCGTATGATGTTTTGAGAATATTGTGCGGGAACCCCATGTAGCACCAGAATCCGTGGCCTAACACCCACAAAAAACTGTCAAAATCATATATTTCCTACTCCTCGACCCATAATATCCTACAATGCCTCTGCCAATGCTGTCGGGCCACCTGGGCCTCTTGTCGGGCTCATTACAGATCTACTCGTATGAGTTTTTGGGAATGTTACACCGGAGCCCCATGCAGTGCAAGATTTCGTGGGCTAGCACCAATAGAAAAGTGTCGAAATAGTCTGGTTCCTATTTCTTGGCAGATAAAATCCTAGCAGGCCTCCGCCAATGCCGCTGGGCCACCTAGGCCCCTTGTTGGGCTTGTTGTGGAACTACTCATATGATATTTCGAGAATGTTGCGCCGGAACCCCATGCAGCACCAGAACCCATGGCCTAACGCCCATAAAAAACTGCTAAAATCATCTGTTTTCTACTCTTTGGCCCATAATATCCTACAACGCCTCCGCCAATGCTGTTGGGCCACCTGAGCCTCTTGTCAAGCTCATTACGGATCCACTTATATGGTTTTTAAGAGTGTTGCACCGGAGCCCCATGTAGCACCTGAATTCGTGGGCTACCACCAACAGAAAACTACCGAAATAGCTTGGTTCCTATTCCTTGGTAGATAAAATCCTACCAGGCATCCGCCAATGCCACCGAGCCACCTAGGCTTTTTATTGGGCTCATTGCAGATCCACTCGTATGATTTTTTGGGAATGTATTGTCGGACCGCCATGCAGCACCAGAATCCGTGGGCTAACACCCGTAGAAATTGTCGAAATCACCTATTTCCTATTCCTTAGCCCATAAAATTCAACCAGGCCTCCACCAATGTCGCCAGGTCACATAGGCCTCTTGCCGGGCTCGTTGCAGACCCACTCAAATATTTTTTAGGAATGTTACTACGAAGCCCCTGTAGTGCTAGTATCAGTGGGCTTACACTCACATAAAACTGTCGAAATCATCTATTTCCTGTTCCTTCGCCCATAAAATCTTACTAGGCCTCCGCCAACTCCACGGGGCCACTTGGACCTTATGTCGGGCTCGTTACGGACTCATTCGTATAGTTTTTTAGAAATGTTACATCGGAGCCCCTTGTAGATCCCGAATTCATGTTCTACCACCCACAGAAAACTATCGAATCGCATGTTTTCTGTTCCTTAGCCCATAAAATCTTACGAGGCCTCTGCCAATGCCGTCATACCACCTAGTCCTCTTGTCGGGCTCATTGCGGACCTACTCGTATGATTTTTCCAGAATGTTGCATCAGATCCCCCTGCAGCACCAGAATCCATGGGCTAACGCCCACAGAAAACTGCCGAAATCGCCTATTTCCTGTTCTTTGACCCATAAAATCCTACTAGACCTCCGCCAATGTTGCTGGGCCACTTGGGTCTCTTTTCAAGCTCATTGTGGACCCATTTGTATGATTTTTTGAGAATATTGCACCGAAGCCCCCTATAGCACCAAAATCCATGGGCTAACGCCCACAAAAAATTATCAAAATCGCGTGTTTTGTTTTCTTGGCGCATAAAATCCTACCAGGCCTCCGTCAATGGAGCCAAGCCACTTGGGTTTCTTGTCGAGCTCATTGCAGACTTATTCGTATGATTTTTTGGGAATTTTATGCTCGAGCCCCCTACAGCGGCAGAAATTCATCAGTTAACAACCATAGAAAACTGCCAAAATCGCTGCTTTTCTGTTCCTCGGACCATAAAATCATACCAGGCCTCCGTCAATGCTGTTGGGCCACCTAGGCCTCTTGTCATACTTATTACGGACCCACTCATATGATTTTTTGAGAATGTTGCACCGGAGGCCCCTACAGCGCCAGAATCCATGGGCTAAGGCCAACAGAAGACTGCCGAAATCGCCTGTTTCTTGTTCCTTGGCCCATAAAATCCTACCAGGCCTCTGCCAACGCCGCCAGGCCACCTAGGCCTCTTGCCGAGCTCGTTGCAGACCCACTCGTATGATTTTTCTGGAATATTGTGCTGGAGCCCCTTATAGGTCCAGAATCTGTGGGCTAACACACACAGAAAACTGTCGAAATCGTCTATTTTCTGTACCTTAGCCCATGAAAACCTATTAGGCCTCCGCCAACGCCGCCTGGCTACTTAGGCCTTTTGTCGGGCTTGTTGCGGACCCATCCATATGAACTTTCAAAAATATTGCATCGAAGCCCCATGCAGCACCAGAATTCGTGGGCTAACACCCACAGAAAACTGCCAAAATCACTTATTTCCTGTTTCTTGGCCCATAAAATCCTACCAGGCCTCCGCTAATACCGTCGGGCCACCTTAGCCTCTTGCCGGGCTCGTTGTAGACCCATGGGTATTATATTTTAGGAATGTTGCATCGATGCCCCCAAGCAGTTCCAGAATATGTGGCTTAACACCCACAAAAAAGTGTCGAAATCGCCTATTTCCTGTTTCTTAGCCCATAAAATCCTACCAGACCTCCACCAATGTCGCTGGGCTACTTGCGGGGCTCGTTGTGAACCCACTCGTATGATTGTTTAGGAATTTTGTGTCAGAACCCCATACAGCGCCAGAATCCACATGCTAACATCCACAGAAAACTATCAAAATCATCTATTTTTTGTTCCTTGGCGCGTAAAATCCTACTAGGCCTCCGTCGACATCGCCAGGCCACTGGGTCTCTTGCCGAGCTCATTGAGAACCCATTCGTATGATTTTTTGAGAATGTTGTGCTAGAGCCCTATGCATCGTCAGAATTCATGGGCTAACACCCACAGAAACTGCTGAAATCGCATATTTCCTATTTCTTGCCTCATAAAATCCTACCAGGCCTTCGTCAATGCCGCCGGGCCTCCTGGGACTCTTGTCAGGCTCGTTGCTGACCCACTCATATGAATTTTTTGAGAATGTTGCGTCGGAGCCCCTGCAGCGCCATAATCCGTGGGATAACACCTACAGAAAACTGTTGAAATCATTTGTTTCCTATTTCTTGGCCCATAAAATCCTATCAGGCCTCCGCCAATACTGGCGAGCCACCTGGGCCTCTTGTCGAGCTTGTTATGGACTCATTCATATGATTTTTTAAGAATGTTGCGCCGAAAACCCCTACAACGCTAAAATTCGTGGGCTAACGCCCACAGACAACTGCCGAATTCGCTTGTTTCCTGTTCCTTGTCCCATAAAATCCTACCAGGCCTCTCTGCCAGCACCGTCAGGCTACTTGGGCCTCTTGGCGAGCTCATTGCGTACCCACTCATATGATTTTTTGGAAATGTTGCACCAGAGCCCCTTGCAGTGCCAGAATCCATAGTCTACGCCCATAGAAAACTAACGAAATTGCCTCTTTCCTGTTCCTTGGCCCATAAAATCCTACTAGGCCTCCGCCAACGCTGTCAGGCCAATTTAGCCTTTTATCATGCTCATTGCAGACCCACTCGTATGACTTTTAGGGAAAGTTATGCCGGAGCCCCGGCAGCGCCAGAATCAGTGTGTTAACATCCACAGAAAACTGTCGAAATCACTTGTTTCCTGTTCCTTGGCCATAAAATCCTACCAGGCCTCCGCCAGTGTCGCTGGGCCACTTAGGCCTCTTGTCGGGCTCATTGCAGACCCACGCATTTGATTTTTTGGGAATATTGCACCGGAGCCCCATGTAGCGCCAGAATCTATGGGCTAACACTCACAAAAAACTGTCGAAATCGCTTGTTTTCTGTTCCTTGGCCCATAAAATCCTACCAGGCTCCGCCAACATGCCAGGCCACTTGGGCTTTTTGCCAGGCTCATTGCAGACCCATTCGTATAACTTTTCATGAATGTTGTGCCGGAGCCCCATGCAGCGCCAGAATCCATATGCTAAAACCCACAAAAAACTATCGAAATCATCTATTTCTTATTCCTTGGCCCATAAAATCCTACCAAGCCTCCGCCAATACCGTCGGGCCACCTGGGCCTCTTGTCGGGCTCGTTGCGGACCTACTCATGTGATTTTCCATGAATATTGCGCCGGAGCCCCCTGCAACGCTAGAATTCGTGGGCTAACACCTATAGAAAACTGCCGAAATCGCCTATTTCCTGTTCATTGGCCCATAAAATCCTACCAGGCCTCTGCCAACGTCACCGGGCATCTGGACCTCTTGACTAGCTCATTGCGGACCCACTCGTATGATTTTTTGGGAATGTTGCACTGGAGCCCCATGCAGCGCCAGAATCTATGGGTTAACACATATGAAAAACTGTCGAAATCGCTTATTTTCTGTTGCTTGGCCTATAAAATCCTACAAGGTGTCCTGCAACACCGTCGGGCCACTTGGACCTCTTTTCAGGCTCGTTATGGGCATTTCAGTGTAAATATTTTGGAAAATTTGCCTGAATCCCCGAGAAACGCAAAAAATCGGGGTTAACACCCACAAAAAACTATCAAAATTGTCTTTTTCATTTTGTTTGGCCCATAAAATTCTATGAGGCATCCTATGGTGATGCCAGCCCACCTAGGCATCTTGTTGGGTCATTATGAACAATTTGGTGTTATTCTTTGAGAAAGTTGGCCCGGATCCCAAGCAGCACCATAAACCATAGGCTAACACCGTCGAAAAATTATCGAAATTGTCTGTTTCTTGTTGCTTGGCCTATAAAATCCTACTAGCATCCTGTGGTGTTACCAGGCCACCTAGGCCTCTTGCCGAGCTCATTACGGATGAGTCGATGTAATTTTTTGGGAATGTTGGTTCGGATCCTCGGGCAGCGCCACAAACCGTGGGCTAACACCCACAAAAACTATCAAAATGGCCTTTTTTTGTTACTTGGCCTAGAAAATCCTACCAGGCATCCTGCGGTGCTGTCGAGCCACCTGGGCTTCTTGACGAGCTCATTACAGACGGATGGGTCTAATTTTTTAGAAAAGTTAGCCCGAATCCTCAGGCAGCGCCACAAACAGTGGACTACCCACGAAAAACTATCAAAATCGTCTGTTTCTAATTTCTTGACCCATAAAATCCTACCAGGTGTCCTGCAGTGTCACTGGGCTACCTGGGCCGTCTCTTGCCAAGCTCGTTATGAATGAGTTGGTGTAAGTTTTTGGCAAAGTTGGCCCAGATCCTCGAGCAGCGCCACGAACTTGGGCTAACGCCCATGAAAAACTACTGAAATTTCATGTTTTCTATTGCTTGGCCTATAAAATCCTACCTAGCATCCTGAGGCACCGTCGGGCCACCTTGGCCTCTTGCTGCGCTCATTACAGACGGGTCAATGTAATTTGTCGAGAAAATTGGCTCGGAAATATCACCCACATGTTGCTGACATTCAGGCATAAAATCGAACTTTAGTCATGTATGCCTAAACTTCAAGTAAAAATAATTGAACTTAGATCATATGTGCTTTGATTTAAAAATCGCGGTCGAGTCTAAATTTGAAAGTTGAATCTTGGGTCTGAAGTTAAGTTGGGTCTCGCATAGGGTAACGAGATCGAGTCCCAAATTGATTACTGGAGTTGATTTTCATATCGAAAACTATTTTTATAAAAAATATTTCTATTGTCTAACTAAAAATAAAAGATACTTTCCAAAAAAATATTTTTATTCACTGATCAAATACACCCTTGATGGAAAATGATTCTAAAGTTACATGTGCCTATTTGATATACCTTTACTAAAAATCAATTACTTCTGCCTAATTTTTCAATCATTTCTTCCCACTACTCACTACCTACTAAGTTTAAACTCATTTTGTGTACTGTATAAACATATTAGTACAATATGTTTGTTGAGAAAATGCCAATTTTATATGTATAATATATATTTGAACAAGTATCTATTTCTATTATCTATTATCTATTATCTATTACATATATAAGTGTGGATAAGCACACACGTCTTGATCGACATGTCTGATACAGATGCCTGCTTAAGCAGGCAGTTGCTAATTGATGTATCTGTTTCAACTATTTATTTTTATTTTATTGTTTCTATTAATTATTTCCTTATTTGCTTCAACTATGAGGAGGCTAGTTTAGAAAAGTTTATTTATTTTTAAAAAAAACTAATTAATAATCAGTTTAATAAGATTCCATTTTATCAATTTTCAAAGAA
Organism: Solanum virginianum; assembly: GCA_000787875.1. Classification (NCBI taxonomy): domain Eukaryota; kingdom Viridiplantae; phylum Streptophyta; class Magnoliopsida; order Solanales; family Solanaceae; genus Solanum; species Solanum virginianum. The sequence goes on along the minus strand of DF357463.1, from coordinate 149,043 downwards.
TAATAGACACCCCTCCTGCCTATAACTTGATGGCCTTTTTCCCCACATCTAATCTTTAGGGGATAGTCCCTATACTATTCTAAATTGAGTTTCTTTATGCTTCACAAAAATTTAGGTCTAAAGTTACCTGGTGATTTTTGAAAAGTTTCACTTTTACTCCTAATTCATAACGGAGCTTGTAACACCTCGCAACTTCTGAGCAAAGATTCAAACCACACTTTGTATGTGTATAGGCTTGAATTCAATCATTTTTAAGTTGTATACATATGTTAAGGTCCTTTACTAAATTTAATAAGTGTATTGGATATTGTTTAGGGTCGTAAGGTACCTCAAGCACCAAGCCGAGTGCAAAGCATTCCTTCTGGCTAATCAAATCCGTAACACCATTATCTAATCGAATAAATAATCGCACTAAATTTTAAAACTAACAACACCAAAATTTATAATCAAGTCCTAAATATCCAGTCTAGGGTTAGAACCCAATTTCTCCGAAAAACATAATTTAAGGGTTTTCTCATAATACAATTAAATCAATTATCTAATTTCACCCGTAAACTAAATAACAGTAGGAACGCAAGTAGATGAAGTTTCCTACTTAAAATTTTTACGAGAATGATATTTTATGAAGGTAAAAGGACTAGTTCCCAAAATGACTTAACGGATCATTATAAAACACAAATAAAAAGACAATTTACCAACAAATTTTGAGCATCTTCATATTTTTTTTCTAAAGAAAAAAGAAAAGAAGAAATAGGACATAGGGACATGTGGACCAATAATAATATTATTTTTAAAAAATTAAGATAAAATAGTGCATCAATATTCCATTGCCTATTTATAGTCTCCCATTTGTTGTAATTATAAACCACCACATTTCCTTCTCTTTATTTACACACAATTATATTATCAAGAAAATGTTGTCAATTGGTATTTACATTATTGTATCTTTACTTGTTATAGTCATTATACGTTATTGGAGAAACCCTAAAAGCAATGAAAAACTCCCACCAGGTTCAATGGGTTGGCCATTACTTGGTGAGACTTTTCAATTCTTTGCACCAAATAGATCATTTGATATTCCTCCTTTTGTGAAGGAGAGAATGCAAAGGTAATTTATTATCTGTATCGAATATTTACATCAAATCGATTCAACTTATAATGAATAAATAGTAGAAGTCTATATATACACACGTCATTTCAAGTCAAACATTAAAAAAAAAAAAAAGAGTAACTAACAAAAAACTTTAACCTTGTCATATATATATGATTCCGCCGATCTATCAGCTCAAACTTACAATGTTTAAATTCTGAATCAGATATGGACCAATATTCCGAACTAGTTTGGTGGGACGTCCAACCATAGCATCCACAGATCCTGATTTTAATTACTTCATATTCCAACAAGAGGGACAATTGTTTCAAAGTTGGTATCCACATACTTTCAAAGAGATTTTTGGAAGGCAAAATGTTGGATCTTTACATGGTTTTATGTACAAATACTTGAAAAACATGGTGCTTAATCTTTTTGGCCCTGAAAGTTTGAAAAATATGTTGCCTGAGGTTGAAAAAACTGCAAATAATTACTTGAAGAGATGGACAACACAAATAAGTGTTGAGATGAAGGAAGCAACAACCAAGGTAATTTCAATGACGAAGTCAGAATTTTTATTATCAGATATATTTCGTATAATTTTGTACATACATAACATTATTTTTTGAGAAAGGTGTCCGATTGACCACTCTGAGCTACATGTGGCTACACCATTGGATAATTTCACAGGTGGTCACTAGCAGGAGCAAACCTAGGGAGGGGGGAGGGGGTTCATCCCCTCGATGAAAAATTACACTGTACATAGAAAGTAGATTTCTATATTTACTTATATTATAAACTTGAGTCACTTGAATAATAAGCAAAGTTTAGCATAGTGGTAGGTCTCCTTTTAAATGAACCCTCCCGGTTGAATCTCGCTTAAACCATTATTTTTTAGCTTCTCTTAATTATTTCTTTTCATTTAATTTCTGCCTTGGGAACCAGCCCAATATTTCACTTTATTTTTTAAAAAAAAGTGTTGAAATAATATTAGACTATGTATTACTATTTCCTTTGAAAATTGTATTTTGTTGATTTATTCACACGCTTATACTTTTATATTTCGAACCCCCTGAATGAAAATTTTGGATCTACCACTGATCACTAGACTTCTATAGTGTTTGTTAAACAAAAATTCATTGAATTATATTTTATCAAATTCAACGACAAATAATATAGTGACCAAGCAAAAGACTAGAGCGAAGAAAATAACATGTAATAATAAATTCAAAACTAAGATAGTAAGAGACTAATAATACTAATACTGATAAGAGAAATTAATCTAATTTCGTACCTTTCAGGCAAAAGAAGTATATCTTAAAGAGGTCGTATTTTATTTGCAGATGATATTTGAATTCAAAGCATTAACATTTTCTTTATTTTTTTTGCAGAAGATATTTGATATAACTGGAAAGAAACTTATTAGCTATGATTCTGAAAATTCAACAGAAAATGTGTGTGAAAATTTTGTAGCTTTTATGAATGGATTAGTTTCTTTCCCTTTGTATTTTCCTGGAACTGCCTATTACAAGTGCTTACAGGTACATCTGAGTTTAATTTTTACACTCTAAAAAAATATATCATAATAATTATAGGTAATCTCTAATAAAAGTGTATCAATATTCTGAAAAAATAAAATAGATTATCAAGTATAAAAACTTAAAAATCAAGTGATTATGTAAAAGTTCATTATGTTATCTGCTAAGCTGCTCGGACTCTCTAAAAATGTTGTCTTACTAGTGTTGGATCTCAGAAAAATACACCTTTTTTTGAGAATCCGATATGAGTGTAGTAACATTTTTGGAGAGTCCGAGCAACTTAGATTATCAGTATTTATAAGTTACAGGAGATATGATATTTATAGAAGTTTGAATTTTGTGCAATGATGTCAAATATTTATATAATCAGATTACTTTTAAGTAATTAAAAGTAAACAAAACTTTATGACAAACATTATTTATTTATTTATTTCAGTTTATCTGATACTATTTTATTTTTTTACTAGAGTTGTATCTTATTCCAAAAAGAATGAATCTTATAGTACTTCCTATCTTATTGTTAATGATAAAATTTTTATAGTCTCGCAAATGTTATCACGTTTGTAATGCGGCGAATTATATGTAAAAGCTATACAATACACAAATATTATGATATGTTTAATTTAGATCAAAAGTTTCTAAAGTCTGTTTTATTAAACTCCACATCGATTCAAAAATATTTTTCTCCCCAAGTTTAATCCTTCACTATCAAACCTCTCCATAATAAGTTAACTATCCTCTAGAAGATCATGCCACTGTAACGATCAAATTTTCCTTAAAAACGATTCTTAATTTATAGTATGTTATATTATATGTTCTCTACAACAGTAAAAAGGGCAAGCCCGTGCACCAGGAATGACCCGATTATAAGGGTCTATTGTACGCAACCTTACCTTGCATTTCTACCTGAGGATGTTTCCAAGGCTTGAACCTATGACCTCCTGGTCTATGTGCAGGGTCCGTGGAAGGGTCTGACCATAGGGGTCTATTATACTCAACCTTACCTTGCACGTGACAACAACTTTTACCAGTTACTCTATAGCAATATTTCATTCTATAACATGCAAACATAGATACAAACAATATAAGGTGTTGATTAGGGAAGAAAGAAGATAATGAAGATGCTCAAGAGAATGTTAGAGGAAAGGAAATCACAACCAAGAATGGAACAAAGTGACTTCTTTGATTATTTACTAGAAGAACTTCAAAGAGAAGACACAATTATAACTGAGGCAATAGCTTTGGATTTGATGTTTGTGTTGCTCTTTGCTAGCTTTGAGACAACCTCTTTGGCTATAACTTTGGCTATTAAATTTCTTCATGAACATCCAAAGGCTTTGAAAGAATTAACAGTAAGTGAAACTTATCTTCTTGATCAATTGAACAAGTTCATATGCAACAGGCACATCAAGTGTTAGTAACTATATTCTGAATCTAAAGCTTTACTCAAATATATCGCAGTCAGATTTACTATTTATTTTTTCAAGTCATATACATAAATTATACACATAATATACATGAGTCAAAATTAATGAGTCAGCTGTCATGCGAACAAAATTTTATATATGGACAACTTAAGTTGTCATGCAACCTGACCATCCTCCTATATAAGCTAATCAAATCACTCGATTTTGAAAGCTATTGAGATAGAGGCAAATGAAAGACCAGGCTTAGATTCTGAACTTAGATGTCTTAAGCATTAGTTAGTTCCTCTTTCTTGCTTGGACTGGCTTGGGGTCGTCCTTCTCAAATTGTTCTTGATTATCGGTATACTTACTTCGCCAGTAATGATAGATGATCAACAAGTCAAGCAGTGATTTCCCGCATAAGGCACTATTATACTGCTTCCTTTGAAGGAGGAATCATGTCATTTGGAATATCAAAAAGTGAATCCTTTGGTTCGAAGTATGTTTTGATAAATAATTAGTAATAGTTCATAGAAAAAACACAAATACCAGATAATTCGGATATGAAACTCAAAAAAAAATAATATGTCAAGGTGTTTTAACTACTATTTCTATAATATACATTAAAACAATTGTTCCAATACCTAAATCAAACAATCCTCAAATGCTTTCAGGAGGAACATGAGGCAATAATTAGAAGAAGGGAAAATTCATCTTATGGACTTACATGGCAAGAATATAAATCAATGAAGTTCACATTTCAGGTATTTAATCTAAACTACAATATTTTCACCTCCAAGTCTAAGATTTATCATAAATTAATTAATTTCATTGGAAATTATGTAGTTTATCAATGAAACAGTCAGATTGGCAAATATTGCTCCTGTGATTTTCAGGAAAGCACTTAAAGACATCAAATTCAACGGTATGTAGTTAAATAATAAATATAAAACTCAAATAAAATACTAAATTAATCTCATGTCATATCAATACAAATATTTTAATTTTTTTTATGTGGCAATTGGTGGTGACAATGACTAATGATGATATTGTGTATCAATTTGGGATGATGTTGACTGAGGATGGTTATTGTGGGTAGTATCTTATGGTATATATAGTGGTTGGCAGTAGCGATTAAACCATAGCTATTGGTGGTGTCAGTTGATAATTAATAGAGGAATGATAATCACATATAGCTAATGACGATAGTGAATGATAATGGTGACCAGCAATATATAATATTGACTAATGATCATAATTATCGATAATAAATAGACCGGGATAATTGTTATGAAGACTAATGGTGATGATGATTGATTTTCGTGATTGACGATAGTGATGATTATGGCTAGACAGGAGATGATAGTTCTACATGGTCGATAGTTGTGAATAGTTTCGAATTTTTTTTTAAAATAGTGTGTCAAGTCACCATTTAAAATTAATCTAAAATAATATAATAAATTATTTGTGATGCAGGATATACCATTCCAGCTGGTTGGGCAGTTATTGTAAGCCCTCCAGCTGTGCACTTAAATCCTACAAAATATGAAGATCCTCTTCAATTCAATCCATGGAGATGGGAGGTCAGTCCTTTATTAAAAAATTATATTATCGTATTTGGATATAATTTTTTTGTTATCTTTTTTTTAGTATTATTTTTTCAAAAATTTATTTGGTTATACATTACATTGTTCTCTCACTCTAAATTTAAAAAAAAAGTATTTTTCAAGTGAAAAAAAATCATCACAAAATTTCAATAGAAATATATATTCAGATACAATTTCAATTTCTAAATACTCTTTTCGACCTTGATTTTAAAACAGTTGAGGATAGTTCAAGTAGAAAATATAAATATCTAATAGTTTAAATATAAAAACTCATACAAAAGAATTCTAATATATTATTGACAATTACTTATAGGGAATAGAACTAAATGGGGCATCTAGAAATTTTATGGCTTTTGGAGGTGGCATGAGATTTTGTGTTGGAACAGACTTTGCTAAGGTGCAAATGGCTGTCTTCCTCCATTGCTTTGTCACCAATTACAAGTAAGTAACTAACTTCAGACACCATATATTTAAAGTTATTCGAAGATATTATGCGTATAATTTTTCTTTTTTTATCTTTAAAAGAGTAATTGTCTCTCTATCGAATTATTATGATGACGCTCTTTTGGGATAAAATAATCTTATATGCATTTTATCAATAAATAGTATGTATTTCACTCATAGTACAATAACAACAATAACATACCCAGTGCAATCTTACAAATGGGGTCTGGGGAGGGTAGAATGTACGCAGACCTTACCACTACCTCATAGAAGTAGAGAGACTGTTTGCTGGGAACCCTCGTCTCAAAAAACCCATAAGCAGAATAAACTAGATATGACAAACAGTAAAAGAAAGGAAACAGCAAAAAAACGACTAATACAAATACAGAAACAACAACTAATGACCACACATGTAACAAAACACTACTACTCCTCTACCCTACTATACTCCATGACTAGATAACCACCTAACCCCACCACCAATTAGTCTACTACTCTAATTCGCCGCGACCTCCACTTCTTTCTATCTAGTATCATGTCCTCGGTGAGATCAAGCTCCTCCATATCATATCTGATCACCTCCCCCATTTCACTCATAGTAGTTTTAAAAAAATATCTTTGAGCAAATTTCATATGTAAATATTTCACTAATGATATCACAATTATAATGCTATAAATAAATTTGATTTTTCGATCATATACTACTGTAAAAATAAGTTTTGATGTTTGTAAATATTTGTCAGGTGGGAAATGATAAAAGGAGGAGATATAGTACGGACTCCTGGCTTACAATTTCCAAATGGTTGCCACATTAAAATCTCTCAAAAAGATAATTAAGGTTCATATCGAGGTGAATCGAAAATTTAATTGTATGAATTTCTATAGTTATTTCAAGTTAATATGTATTTCTTCTAAATAAAAGTTACTAAATTCGTGAATCAATAAATCTTTGATTATCATGTTTTTAAGTTATCATTGTGGCTAAGTTCATAGCTTTATCTTGTGATGTTGTTTCATTTTTGAAGTTCATCGTAGTTTTGTAATTTCAAGTGTAATTGTTACATAATAAATTAATATATTATGTTTTATCTTGAGAGAAATTAATTCAAAAACTTAAGCTACAATATAGAATTAAAATCTTGAATATCGCTCGCATAGTAAATTTGGTGTCGACTCAAAATTAAATTTTATTTAATGTTTATATTTTTGATAGTCATCTTATTGTATTTTATTTTTTTGGAAAATTACAAAAACAAAACAAGCAAACCAAAAAACATTTGAAATAAATAAAAAGAATTTGAAAGTTCAAACTACAATAGATAAATTTTTTCTTTCTTGACCAATCTTCAAAAAAAAGTTAAAAAAAAAAAAAAGACATATTGAAGTTTAGTATAAATATCAAATTTATATATAAAATCATATTTATTCAAAAAATATTATACTTTTATTAACAAAAAATATTTTATCTATAAATTTTATTATAAATATCGAACACTAAATCAAAAATTAAAAATGGCATGTCCCATTGGACCAATACAAAATCCAAACTCCTATCCAATGTCAAACAACTTCAACTTGGAACCACACAAAATCCAAAATCTTTTCTTTCATAATTTTCCTTTTTGTCATTTTCCTTAGAGTTAAATCTTTTTTTATCATTTTAATTCCTTATAGTTTGTTACACATTTTTTATTCCTTATATATGTTAATATTACCTCATTAACAATATTATTCTATGATGCAAAAATCCAATCTAATTGAACTCCTTATAAAATTTAAATTAATTAATCAAAAAATTCATATAAAGACAAAAATATAAATATTTTAGAACTAAGAAAATACTTTTTTAATTTAAAATTCAATATATTAAACGTTGATTTTTGGTTAAGGAAAAAGTTATCCCAAAATAATTGCATTTTTAAAATCTCAAAATGAAAATAAAAGTTATTTTTAGTTATATCCTTATATTTAAATAATTACTTCTTCTTAATAATATTAAGTTTTTAAAAGTATTAATAAATAAAGATAACTTCGTAAATTATGCCATATAATATATAAATTTTGATTATCATAAAATAATTGTTATTTTGAGATTGATTAATATAAAATTAATGAAATATTTTAAATTTTTTGCTTTTTAAATATATATATATATATATATACCGAGCAAAAAGACTTTTGGGAACTTACAGTTGAAGAAACAGAAAAAAAAAATTAAAAATATTCCGATATGGAGCTGCCGGAGATGGAATCAATGGCGACGGCGATCGGAGTATCGATGCCGGTGCTCCGATTTCTTCTTTGTTTCGTTGCAACCATTCCGGTGAGCTTCCTCCACCGTTTTGTTCCTTCTTCCACCGGAAGACACCTCTACGCCGCCGTGATGGGTGGTGTTCTTTCATACTTGTCGTTCGGATTCAGCTCTAATCTTCACTTTTTGCTGCCTATGCTTTTGGGTTATGCTTCTATGGTTATCTATCGTCCTTATTGTGGGATCATCACTTTCTTCATTGCTTTTGGTTACCTTATTGGATGGTATATACTTTCTCTCTCTTAAATTGGGCTTGTTTTGAACTTTTTATTTCATAATTTCCTTTTGGTATTTCAAAATTGAACTAACATAGATAGAAAAATGTATATATATTACTCCCTCAGTTCCAATTTAAGTGTTTAGTTTGACTGGGCACCGAGTTGCTGCTGGGGAGCCTTTTCTGAAGGGGAGCCTTGGAGCAACCGGTAGAGTTGCTGGTCACACCGGTAGAGTTGCTGCCATGTGACCAGGAGGTCACGGGTTCAAGCCTTGGAAAGCAGAAATGCAAGGTAAGGCTTAGACCCTTGTGGTCGGGCCCTTCCCCGGACCCTGCGCATAGCGGGTGCTTAGTGCACCGGGCTCGCCCTTTTAGTTTGACTGGGTACCGAGTTTAAGAAGTACATGTGTAGTCCTTTAAATCTCATGGTCGTAGTTTCATTGGAAAACTTACTGGATATAGAAAGAGACATTCTTTGGTAGGACACTGGTCTACTTGGTAATGATTTGTATTAAAATGGTAAATAAAAGTAGTACTCCATCATAGATGATGCTTTGGGTAAGATATATCCATGGGGGAAATCCTTGTGAAGCTTCTTGTGTAACCATAATACCTCCAATTTATTGTTTTGAATCTGATGAATGCTATTCTATTTGCGGAAATCTTTAAGGGCTATGTTAATTAAAGGCATAATACATAAACATAACACTCAAACTTGACCGCATCTATTAAGTAAATCTCCAACTTTGAGTATGCACATTTATACTCCTCAACTCATCTACATTGTGTGAATTGAACACTCCAACTTACAAATTAATCATCTCGACACCTTCAAATTTATGTGTCACGTCAGCATCGGATGTCCACGAGACACATAATTGTGGCACATGAGGTTATAGGATGTCCACGAGACACATTGGGGATGAATTGGAGTGTTTAGTTGTCAGTTGAGGTGTTTAGGTGTGCATGCTCAAAGTTGGATTGCTTGCTTGTTAGTTGAGACCAAGTGTGAGTGTTTGTTTATGCATTATGCGTTAGTTAAACATGGTGTTTAGTCAATAGAGCATTCCAAGATACCATTTTATATTGCTATGTTCTGAAAATAAGTCTGCTCTATAATTTGGAAGTCATTCTTGCTATTTTCCAAGTGATCCCCCTCCCCAAAAGGGGAAAACAGAACTCTCCTTGGTTGATATTATTTATGCAGCTTCTGAAAATGTGAATGAAAAAGCTTTCAGATAATTCTTAGCTACAACTATATTTGTGCAGCCATGTGTACTACATGAGTGGGGATGCATGGAAGGATGGAGGTATTGATGCAACAGGTAAACATTTCTTTGATCTCCATCTTGTATTTGATCTCAATCATCTCATCTTTTGAGTGTAATAATTTACACGAATTATTTTTGTACTTATAGGTCAGAATTTATGCTGTATAATATTCCAGCTCGAATCAATATCTTTTGTTTAGTGACTAGATGTTAAACCAACAGACAAGTTTAGGGTTTGCAACAGACTGGTCCAGTGAAATAAGTTTGATCATCCAAGGAGAGATTATTATTAATATTACTTTTTATATGGACCAAGAAATACTCGTTTTTATAATTATCTTTTAATCACACGTTATTTCTAGATTGTATACTGATAGTAGTGGTATTGTATATCCTTATGGGTTCTGTACAGAGACTTCTAAAAGAAAAGTTTTGAGTTACGGAGTTTAGTTATCATGTTGATAGATCAAGCTAATCCAAAATTGATTTTTGTTCCTCTTTTAGGAGCTTTAATGGTGGTAACACTGAAAATAATTTCATGTGCAATTAATTACCAAGATGGATTGTTGAAGGAGGACGATTTGCGTGAGGCACAGAAGAAAAATCGTTTGCTCAAGTTGCCATCGTTACTTGAGTACTTTGGTTATTGTCTCTGTTGTGGAAGTCATTTTGCTGGCCCAGTGTATGAAATGAAGGATTACCTTGACTGGACAGAGAGAAATGGTGTATGTAGTATCATAATTATATGGCATAATGTATAAACAAACTCTTAAACTCGGTCTCAGTTGGCAAGTATGCACTCCAACTTTGAATATGCACATTTAGACACCTCAGCTGGTCTCTACTGTGTTAGTTGAACACTCCAACTTACAAAATATTCATCTGAACACCTCCAAAATTTATGTGTCACATCAACGTTGGGTGTCCACTAGACACAAATAATGGGGATGAGTTGGAGTGTTTAGTTGCGAATTTAGACTAAATTGGGGTGTATGGTTGTGCATTGTCAAAGTTGGAGTGGTTAGTTGCTAGTTGAGACCAAGTTTGAGTGTTTATTTATGGATTATGCATAATCATATCAAGTTCTTCACTTCAAATTTCAGTTCCAACTACTGACTACATTCACGTCCTCCTTCCTTTTCAGATATGGAAACCTGCCGAGAAAGGACACCCATCACCTCTTGGGGCAACTCTGAGAGCTGTTCTTCAAGCAGCTTTTTGTATGGGGTTGTATCTCTATCTTGTGCCTTTTTACCCGCTTTCCAGGTTCTCTGACCCGCTATACCAAGAATGGGGTTTCTTTAAACGGTTGAGTTACCAATATATGGCGGGATTTACTGCCCGGTGGAAATATTATTTCATCTGGTCAATCTCAGAATCTGCTGTCATTATTTCTGGCTTGGGGTTCAGTGGTTGGACAGACTCTTCGCCACCGAAACCACGCTGGGATCGTGCAAAAAATGTTGACATATTGGGTGTTGAGCTGGCAAAAAGTTCAGTTCAGTTACCTCTTGTATGGAACATTCAAGTCAGTTCGATCTAGGCTAATAATCGGTCTTCTTGGTCGTGTGTTACAGGTATTTAGTCTTCGCGTAACGCTCATTTCGTATGGAAGTGTATCGACCTATAACTTCTAGCAGAACCATTTTTGTTGCAGGTAAAAAATGTGAATTTTGTCAGTGAAATGTTAATTTTTAGATTCCATGCATTTTATTTGCTGACAAGCTGTTCATTGGGGCAGTACAAACGTGATAGTAACTAGCAGAAGATATTGTGTTTTTTGTGAGAGTTAATCATAACGAACCAAGCCTTTTTTTTTAAAATAAGGTAGATCTCAACTGACAAACCATTTTTAGCCTATGTCAAATATTCCAATGCTACTCAATTGTGGCACATGAGGTTATAGACATATTTGTGCCCCAGGTTCTAGCTTTATTGGCAAAGGTTGAGGGACTTATATGAGTGTATCTTAGGTCATACGTTCGAGCTCTAAAGTATTGAAGTGGACAAGGGTAGAGGGGCGGGGCCATTATTCCAGAGTTTTGAAGGCTACGGCTGGCCCAAAGGTTGGATCCAAACGGTTTTCTCAATCATAAAAAAAAGGGTTGTAGACATATTGTTGAAGTCCCTAGAAGAATAAAAAGTTTAAGTTGATAGCTACTTTGTGCTAACATAAAATTCAATATTGAGGGTGTACTGATTTTTTTTATCTGCTTGACCACTTCTTCTTTGAAGCTCAACTGTCGACTGTTGTTAACAGAAAATTGGTTGAGGTTTCTAGATTTATTTGTCCTGTCATTTGTCAGAGAACTTTAACTTTGTGATATAGATTCAATGAGTTGGTGTGCCTTCACTATATAGCCTAATATGTTTTCTCTTTATACTTATGTTCTGAAGATGTGTATGAGAGGCTCGTACCGAAGGGAAAGAAGGCTGGTTTCTTCCAGTTGCTGGCTACACAAACTATTAGTGCTGTATGGCATGTAAGTGGATCTTTTAGCACCATTCTTTTGCAAGGTCATTTAATAACTCTTGAAACATTGATACATAATCTACCTTACTTCTATGGACATAGTTACTTGAACTATATTTGACATGTGTAAACATGGTCTCTTGCTTTAGCCAATTGTCTATAGGAAACAACCTCTCTACCTTCACGAGGTAGACCACTCTCCCCACTTTCTCCAAACCCCACTTGTGGCATTACAATGGGGTTGATGTTGTTATTGTAAGCTAAGTTGGTGCAGCAGGTGGTATTTCATAACGAAGGATGGAATCGATTCCCCCTGCAAATGCCTTCCCAGTCGAGCTCGTTGCACCGGGCTTGCCTAGCTGTGTGGTTTGCGAGCTATTACACAACAGTGGATTTACCCAATAGTGCACCCGAATGGTAGTGGTTGCGGGTTTCCTTTGAGGATTCCCAAAAAAATTACTAAGAGATAAATTGACCCAAATATTCCTAACGGCGTAAATGCAAACACACTTGAAAAGAAATGAATTTGACTGCATAATCCGTCTTGATGACAATAAGAACTTCAAATATGATTTCTCCTAATTATATGGTAGTCCTTCAACTTCGCGAACATATTGTCTCCATTTTCAAGTTCTAGTATACTTTAAGGTAACAACTCCTCATTGTGTGACATCACAGGGACTATATCCAGGATACATTATATTCTTTGTTCAGTCGGCTTTGATGATTGCTGGATCAAGAGGTACATATCTGGCAATTCTAGCTATAGATCAAGCTAATTTAGCTTTGATTTACTTTTCTTCTAAGCATGTCTTGTCTATCCACAGTCATTTACAGATGGCAACAAGCTACACAAGGTACTCCGTTCGAGAAGATACTAACGTTAATGAACTTCGCATACACACTATTGGTTTTAAACTACTCTGCCGTTGGCTTCATGGTTAGTAGTCTATTTCTCATACAAAAAACTCATCTAAAGTCCAAAATTTTCGATATAAGCTAATAATCGGTCTTCTTGGTCGTGTGTTACAGGTATTAAGTCTGCGCGAAACGCTCACTTCGTATGGAAGTGTGTACTATATTGGGACCATTATACCGATTGTACTAATCCTGCTCGGTAAAGTGATCAAGCCAGCAAGACCTGCAAGATCTAAAGCTAGGAAAGAAGAGTGAGTCGAATCGCGCTTCTCGATAGATATTTTTGCGGTTGAAAAACTAGCTTTGCTGCTTCTATTTTTGTTTTATGTCTCTAGATCTTGTGTTTTTGAGAGATATAAAACAAAGCAAATAGGGCATTTAGCATTGTTTCATTCCAGTTAACTGTGGCTGCCAAAAGTCATGTAGCTAATTGTGTAATTTCTGCTAGCATCTTGGCAAAAAAAAAGAGAATTTTTTTGAGTGCTTTGCTTTTACATCAACTTTGCATTAATAGTTGAGTCAAAGTTGTATATCGAGACAGAAAAAACACTAGATGATTTCTTCTTATGCGCTAAATCTTTGTAGACTGAATTATTGGATTATTTGTGTTAATGGAAGGTAGATATCGAATATCATGTCGAAATCGATTAACATAGCAAATTATCCGTACTTTCTTTTAACGGGGAGCCTTGGAGTAACTAGTAAAGTTGTTGCCATGTGACCAGAAGGTCATGGGTTCAAGCGTGACCAGAAGGTCAGAGGTAAGATTGCGTACAATATACGTTTGTGATCGGGCCTTTTCCTGAACAGTTCGCATAGCGAGAGTTTTGGCTTGCCCTTCAAGATGTTATTATGATATAATTGAGATATTTTCACGCTTTGGCTTGCCCTTCAAGATATATCATATTTTTCTATTATAAACGTATATGTAAGTTGAAGTCGAACAAATTACGATTATCAATTTATTGTGCCTCAGAATATGAAAACCAAAATATTATAAAAAAATTGAATCGTGCCAAATTAGTGACTTGAAATTTTCAATTTAGATTCTAAAAATAGAGAAATTTCTAATTATGCGATTCTAAATTAGTTGAATCAATAAATTTCAAATTTGCATAATTATTTTTATAAAAAGAATATATCTATTGTGGCTTCTCCTTTTCTGTACTTTAATTTAAAGTTCACCTACAAGAATATTTTTGAATCTTTAATCCTTAAAAAAAAAAAGCAGCTCTAAATCTATCCCAATTTAATTCATTATCTTTTTGGGAAATTCAACAATTTACTAGTACAATAACTATTATTTATATTTTAATAAGATTATTCCTTCTGCCTAAAAAAAATAAAAAGCATTTTCTTTTTACCACTTTCTTTATTATATATAGATAATATAATTAACTGCACACAATGTGTACTCCACATTATCGTTCTCTTTTTAAAACTCATCTCAAATAGAAAAAGGACAATACAATTTCTAGTAGTTATATATTTTATATATATTCCTTCCGTTTCATTTTAAATGTGGTTTTAACTCTTTTCATGTCGTTCGAAAATAGCTTCTTTGTCTCTATGAGATAGTGGTAAGGTCTGCATACATTTTATCCTTTCTATCTCTATGTTGTTGTTGTTATTTATTATAGTAGATGGGTTTTTAGGACTGAGTTGTATTGAAAAAAGAAGGAAAAAGTTACGCGGATAAACAAATATATACTAGTTAATTAGCTACATAACTAGAATTGGCATTTGAGTTTTGTATAGTTCGCGCGATCTATACAAATGATGTGTGTTACTATACAAAAGTTGTACGTGAATCAAATTGTGTAGCAACATATACAAATAACGTGAATTGTATAACGAATTATACAAACGTTGTGCATGAATTATATAGCGAAATATACAAACGTTATGCAAAAATTTTGAATTGTATAGCGAATTATATAAACGTGTACAAATGTTGCTCGAATTATACAAATATTGTTATAACTATAGTTACGCAATATAATTACTCAAACTATTGCTATGAAGTATAATTAAGTCATTTTTGAGTGGCTATATGCGAAAATTCCTCTTAAAAACTACTTTGACTTCATTAATTTTGAGTCTGTATTGTATAATTTAAGGTAATTAATTACTTAATTTACTATTATTATTATTTATTATAATTTAGTAAGATTCCTTCTGCTCAAAATATAAAAGCATGATTCTTCTCTACACAATAAACTGCACACACTGAGTATATACGTATTTTTAAAACTTATCTAAACAGAAGAAAAGACAAAAAAATAAAAATAAATTAATATTAAAGTATTTCTCATAGTTAATTAGGTAAAGCAGCATGTCTAGGAATTAGGATAGATTTAATTAATATAGATTTTATAATTTACCTTTTTTACTATAACATGGACGGCTAATTGGCTAAATGTCAAAAATCATGCATGTTTTTGGCCATTAAAAGAAATAAAACCCCTGTCGAAATCGAAGGTGATCAATCAAACATTCTTCATCGAAAAATTATATTATGTATATAACAAATTGTACGAAATATATCGATTAAAAATTATATTACATACTAAGGTTGATATCATGCATGCAGATATGAAATTTTTTATTTATTTATTTGTTTGTTTGATTTTTTTTAAAAGTATAACGTAAAGGCTCGATAAGCGTGAAATTCGAATAAATAGAGACACACAAGGGACAATAAGTTAATAAATGTGCTTGGAGCAATAAATATCAAGAGACAAAAAAAAAATGTGTAAATATAATTCATCAAAATTTGGCTCAAATGCAGCGAAAGCTCTTTGATTTTCTACCAAGACTATAAAAGCTCTGATACCATGTTAAAACAAGAACCAAAGTGGAGAGAATTTTCTGTATTATTGTCTGTTGATGGTATGGGCTATTCATCCACATATACATGAGGGTGTAAAGAAAGAAATTAATAAGGGAATCATTTCAAAAAGGAAAGAAATTAATAAGAGAATATTCATATTCTAATATAATCTCTAGGTAAAGGAAAAAAATTAATAAGAATATATTTGTACTAAAATAATAATAATAATAATAATAATAATAGTAATTGCTGACACCCCCCTCAAGATGGAGCATGGGGGTCGCAAATGCCCATCTTGCCAAGTAGAAAGAAAAATTGATGTGCTCCACGGGCCTTAGTAAGTAAGTCCGTAGTTGGTCAAATTGGATCGGAGTGCCGGATCCGCCAAATTCATAATCCAACCCACCGCCATGGAATTGGCGGTGTGCCAGTCTTCAAGATCAGTTATAATCAAA
>DF357463.1:86432-132230 GCA_000787875.1 Solanum virginianum | reverse complement strand
TGAGGTTGACACAAAACAACCCTAGAAAGTCATCGAAAATTGACGCACGATGACCAAATCTTTTTTTTTTGGCTAACATAATCATTGGCCAAACGGGCGGCATATATGGGTCATAGCCGCCCACCGGCAGCGAAAGCTCTTTGATTTTCTACCAAGATCATAAAAACTCTGATACCATGTTAAAATAAGAACCAAAGTGGAGAAAATTTTCTGTATTATTGTCTGTTGATGGTATGGGCTATTCATCCATAAAGAAATTAATAAGAGAATATTCCTATTCTAATATAACCTCTAGGTAAAGGAAAGAAATTAATAAGAATATATTTGTACTAAAATAATAATAATAATAATAATAATAATAATAATAATAATAATAATAATAATAATAGTAACCGCTGACAAATATTATGTTTAATTGTGTGATTATAGACGTTTAAATTAAGCTATATATATATATATACATACATACATACTTGTTTTGTTTTATTTGAAAATAGAAATGTTGCATGCAACATGCCTTCTTTTTGCCTCACTTCTCAACATTTTTTTTTAATTTTTATATATATTTTGATAGTGTAAAAAAGATCGTTATCAAAAAATTTGATTTATTACGAGAAAAAAAAAAGATTTTCGAAGGAATATTAGAATTTGTTGTAGGCAATTATTTTCAGACGAATTTAATTGCCATCGAAATTTCAAGATTTTCGAGGAAAATATCTATTGAAAATTCATTAATTTCTATAGTTAGTGATAGTATGTAATAGTGGATTAATTACCATATTTTTACTAAATTATCAATTAATGTTTATCAAGAATTTTACCTGTAATTATCAAATAAATAATTTGATTGTGTAAATATATATTATACTATCACCAATTTAGCACATATACGTTGTGATTCATGAACTCGAATCATGAAAATAACCACCAATGCTAACATTAGGGCGAATGAGGTGTGGACGACTTCTTGATTCTCTAGCTGAGTTATAATTTTTCATTTGATGATGCGTAAAAAATGTTGTCAACAACATATCCTTTGGGGTGCGACCTTTTCTGAACCCTACTAATTACAGAATGCTTCGTGTATCAGACTATCTTTTTAAATTCGAACGCATAATCTTTTTTTTATCGAATAATATTATATTCATTATCACCTAGTCAATGTTCTATCGTTCGAATTTCCTCATAAACCATATGTAATTTTAAATTAGCTTAATTAAAACAATGATATATAATCTACATTTCAAGCACTAATTAAGACAATATCTAAGATATTATGTTAGAGCACAAAGTTAATTAAGACTTTTTGAAATTTTGACTTTTGATAAGTAAGGCATTTGACTTTCTACTAATTGTCAACTAAATTAATTATTAATTATTAATTAATCCTTAATAGATCAAGATTACAAGTCATTAACTATAATGCGCACCATTATAATTAGGATTATATAATTTATACATGCACCTTTGACATAGATTTTAACAAGTGTCATACTTAATTATTAATTAGCCACATCAATTTAATTAATTAATTAGATAATTTTTCATGCAAAAAATATATAATAAAAGAACAACGTGCAACATGGCTTCCATAAGTTTACATATTGCATAGCATGTATATTGTGATTATTAGGAAAAATTACGCGGATAAATAAATATATACTAGTTAATTAGCTAACATAGTTATATTTTGAATTAATTATGGCTCGCGGCAAATATTTAGCTGTAATTACAGTTTGAGTTTTGTATGATTGGCGCGATTTATTCAAACGCTGTGAGTGATTATACAAAGATTGTGTGCGAATGAAATTGTATAGCGAAATATACAAACACTGTGAGTTGTATTGCGAATTGTACGAACGTTGTGCACAAATTGTATACTAAATATACAAACTCTATACAAAAACTTTGAATTGCATAGCAAATTATACAAACATATACAAACGTTACACGAATTATACAAATGCTGCTATAGTTATAGTTATGAAATATAATTACCTAAATTATAATTATATAGCATAATTAAGTTATTTTTGAGTGGCGATATACGAAAATTTCTCCTATTATTATCCCATTTGTCTATCTAAGTTATACAAGAAGTTGTATGTATTGATAGTGTAAACATTTTTTTATATTTTATAAAAGAGTTGGTTATGTGTTACAAGTAATTCTACAATAAATAATTGATAATTATTTGGTAAAAATATTAACTAATTATATTAGTACCTTTTTCTTTTTTTGTTAATTTACCGATCAAAAATTCAATTTTTAAGTTTCTTAGCAATGAACTCGTTATAAATTATGTGCTCATATCTACTACTTGTTATTTTATATAGTCAATTCTAACTATGTCAAAATTTGAGAAGTAATTGATCAATTGATTGATCTAATTAAACATAGTCAATACTCAATTTTCATAAAAGAATATCAGACATACTCATATTTATTAACTTAAAATTTTAGATTCATTTGAAGAGATCTCGCGATTTATAAGCAAGTATGAAAATTTGCAAGAAAAATTGACAAAATTTCACTTGTGATAGAACGAATTTCAAGAATAGATGACTTAAACATATATCGTAATGATTAATACATACCGATGATGCAGATGAATTCAAAATTTTAAATTTAATCTATTGCCCTTTTGTAATTATGGGTAACGTTTGGTTTTGTTTTGTTTTTTTTTTTTTTGTAATTATTATGTAATATAGGAGAATAATACTTTTGAGTATACATACTCCATATTGTCAAAACTAGTGGCGGAGTCAGGATTATCATAAAGGGATTTCAAATATAGAAAAAAGTAGCCACGCGAACTAGTCGAAGGAGATTCGAAAATCTATCATATACATATAAAAAATTATTTTAAACATATATAAATAGTATAATTTGTCATTTAAGGGGTTCAGATGAACCCTCTACCAAAGGGATAGCTCCGCCCCTGATCGAAAATGTTAAATTACGTCCGGTATCAAACTTTTGAGTATATATACTCTATATCATTAACGATGATATATTTGACTTAACTCGTATTCGAGCCTCTAGCTCCACCTTCAATATTATTTTTTTCCATATATATCATGGTGTTGTTTTGGTGAGGGACCATAACTCCTTTTCCAATTATGGTAGTTGTATAAAATGACAAATTCAGGTAAAATAAAGATGACAAAACAATCCAAATAATCTTAGAGCCAATAGGCCATAACTTAGACTATTCAAATTTAGAAATAAATTTAAATACTCTTAATTTAGACAACTTATTAAAGAACAAAACAATATGGTCGTTTACTTGGTTACGTAGCCGTCAGTTGAAAAGATTGAACAATTTTCTTTTTCTTCTTTCCATATTTCAATTCTCTTACGTCTTATTCCTAACATTATTTGAGTCTAATGTCTTTCAGAAACAGTATTTTTATATCTACGAGATTAGAGTAAGGTCTATCATTTTTAGACATCAGCTATAAAATTAGACTGAATATGTTGTCGTTGTGTACGTCTCATGTATTTTCTTTTTTCTAAAAAAATACTCTTTCCTTCCTTCCCAAATTAATTAAATTTTTGAGGTTTTTTTCAAAATTCAAAATAATAGAATTGTTCAAAATTCAAGATGAATGTTTGAAACTTTTTTCTTTTTTGCCCTTTAATTTATTGAACTTTTATATTTTTTAGGAGATATGTTACACTATATATTTATGATTTTACAAAGGGCAATAGTGAAAAGTATGATGTAAATTTTGTCTTTAAATGTCTTTCTTAATATGTGTATTATCTCACAAATTCAACTAAAAGGGACGGAGGCAGTATCAATTAATTGGTTGACAAATTTGAAATATACATTTTATACTTTTGAATTTCTCTTCTTTTAATTTATAAAAATAAAACTTCAGAAACCACTAGCTTAATAAGTCATTGTTAAAGACTCAATCTAATGTGATTAAGTGGTTTCCACCTTCCACAATAACCTAGACAATTGACCTTTCAAAAGTCAAATAATTTTTATTTTTATTTCTTATCAAAAAATAAGCTTATATGATCGTAGACGGATCCATAATTTGAAGTTTATGAGTTCTTATAACGACCATAAGTTAATACATAATAGTAACTAGATTCACAATAAAACATTATATATACACAAACTTTGAAAAAAGTTATTAAGTTCTTGTGAACCTGTAAATTGTACTTTAAATCTATAACTGCCTAGGATAGTTATCGATAAATCTAATGTTGAACAATTTGGTCACTTAGTTGTGATTGTTTCATTTTAATCAAAAGTCTCAAATTCGAGCACTAAAGAAGCATAATCTTTTTGTATGAAGAGCTTTTTTGTACAGAGCACTTTACCGTCTCCCCTTATGACTGTAATTTCTCAACTTTAAAGTAGAGATCTCATATTCGAGCACCAGAAATGAAGAATTGTTATGTAGAAAGCATTTTATCTTTTAAAGATCTTCAACAAAATTAAAACGATACAAAGAATATCAACATGACCTACCTAAAGACGACACACAAATTAAGAAACAATCCAAGTAGCCACTATTCCACAACTAATTGAATCTAAGAATAAGTATTAATTACACTTTCAAATTAGTGTACATAGATTACAAGTCAAGGGGCCAAACATTGAAAGAAAAAATAAATATTTGACTTGAGAAGTCAAACATTTTAGTTATGTTTGAGTGAAAGCAAACATTAATAAGCATGCTAATCAATTTAATATGAATAACATAAACATCAAGAACTTTTGCATAAAACATGCCTTCTTCCATAAATAAAATATATCACAAAAATACAACCAAATCTTGATTTACAAATAAAAGAAGAAGTGTAATTACATGAATAAAAAAAAATTCATTGTGTGTGCCTATCTCAAACTATGGTTTTTCAAAAATGTTGTCGCACCTATGCCGGATCCTTCAAAATGCACTATTTCTGAAGGGTCGAAGGCGAACCTGATAACATTTTTGAAGAGTTTGAGAAACATAAATTTCAAAAATAATAACCAATCCAAAGAAAGAAAAGAATAATCCAAGAATTGATGATCAAATTAAACAAAAAAAAATCAAACATTTGAACTTCCATCAATCTTTTGATAATAAGAACTTTGAGGAATTTCTTCATCAATAATACTAATAAACTTCTCTTCATCTTCATTTTCAATTGTGGCTGTTAGCTCTTTTGCTCTTTTAGCTTGATCTTCCCAATTTGTTCTTGATAAAAT
Source organism: Solanum virginianum (assembly GCA_000787875.1). NCBI lineage: Eukaryota > Viridiplantae > Streptophyta > Magnoliopsida > Solanales > Solanaceae > Solanum > Solanum virginianum. The sequence continues at coordinate 127,012 of DF357463.1, read as the reverse complement.
CACCAACAACATTGTCACTGCACATGAAGCTTGTGCAGCCAACAATCCAATCCAAAGCCCCGTAAAATCGTAGCCACGGAAAAACCCTAGATAGACAGCCATTGGCATTCCAACAAGGTAAAAACATCCTAAGTTGATGTTGGCACCCAATTTTGGCCTAGCTGTTCCTCTTAGTACCCCACAACCGGTCGTCTGTGGGCAATTCCCTAGCTCACAGAGTCCTATTATGGGCAAAATGAGGGATGTCAGAGCGATGATTTCTTGATCCTGAGTGAACATACTCGCCCAGACATCCCTCACTAGTATAGTGAACGTTAATGCAAGTAGCCCTAAAACAACACTACATGAAACCCCGACGAGTGCACTTAGTTTTGCTAGATTGGGCCTATTAGCCCCGAGTTCATTTCCAACTCGCGTTGACACAACAAAGCTCAACGAAGAGGGGAAAATGTAGATCAACGACGTTGTTTGTATCAAAATCCCCATTGATGCAACGGTTGCTTTAGGATTAACCAACAATCCACATAGCAATATCATGATCTCATACCACCACCATTCCAAACAAACACTAACACAACTTGGAATAGCCAAATCCAAAAGTGATCTCCATCCTTTGAAACAATCTAAAGAAATTTCACTCCATGTTTTCTTGTGCACCTTAGATACAACAATGTAAGCAACTAAAGATCCAACAAGATTAAAATTTGTCCAAACCCCACTTAAAGCAACACCTTTAATCCCAAGATCAAGTACTATAACAAGAAAATAATTGATAGGAATATGGACAAGACTAGCAAGTGCAGCACAATAAGTCAATGGCATAATTATCGATTGTGAACGTAGATAAATCCTCAACGGATGAAGAAACGCGAGGATATAAAGGTCAGGCAATGAAAACATGATGTAATTTTGTGCTTCTTTAGCTATATCATGATCTTGTCCACAAAAAATCAAGATTTTTTCCATGTTACACCATAAAAATGAAATCGGTATGGATACGACTAAAAGAAGAAGAATTGTTCTTTGTAAACTTAGTCCAAGAACTTTGAACCTTTTAGCACCAAATGCTTGTCCACAAATTGGCTCCATTCCCATAGACAAACCAGAAATAATCGAATAACCAGTTATATTTGCAAAACCGATAGCCAATGAGCCACCAGCTAAGGACAGTTCCCCTAATCGTCCTAAGAAGAGCATCGAGATCAATGATCGAGAGTAGAGGAGTAACCCAGTGAAGATCATGGGAAATGCAATGTTCCATATTGATTTTCCTTCTAAAAAACATAAAAACAGAGCACCATTTTCCTCTGTTTTCCTCTCTTCATTATCACAAACTAATGGATTCAACATGTTTCTTGGATTTTGGTTTAAGGAAATTTTTTGTGTTTTAGATGTAAAGATTGTTTTTTTTTTGTTTTGTAACAGAAAATTATGGGCAAAGAAGAAGAGGAGTTTTGACAAGTAACGGTTTCGTATGGGTTTTATAAGGACGGGGAAATATTGAAAAAAAAAATTGGTCCCAAAAAGAATTTTTGAATTTTGTATTTTTATTTCTTTGTATATTTGTCATATAGTGAATTATGGCTTCTTTTTTTTTTAAATTATAATCTTTTTATTTGTTACTCTTTCCGTCTCATTTTAGTTGTCATGATTAATTAGCAGTATTATTTGACTAATTCCCTTGTAAATAATTAAATTTTGTCCTTGTTAATTCTAGAATAATTAATGTTAAGAGCAAAGTTGGGAAAAGATAATTAATTCTTTCTTAGTTATCTAATTTGATAACTATTTTGAGACAAATATTTTTAATATATTTGATAATTAAAGTCGGATGGAGGGAGTGGTATATAAGTAGGGTTCGGGAAGAAGTTTTAATGATGACTAAAGGCGGAGTTATTCTTGTTCAAGAGGAGTCAATCGATAATTATGTCGTGCCGATAAGTAATTAAGGGCAAAGTATAATGAAAACGATATATTTGAATTGAAAATATAACATAAAAGATATTTTAGATTAAAAATATAATGAAATGTATAGTTAACAGTGATATATTTAACACTTTTCTGTAATATGAATTATTTTGATTGTTTCGCACGTGATTCTGATGGAATGAATAAGGTTCACTCATCTTTAATTAGAGGTTCTGAATTCAAATCCTAGTAGAGAGCTTGTCTTCCCTAAGCAGTTTCTCCATTAATAATTACTTAATGTAAATTCAAATTAATCGAAATCTTAGCATGAGTATCAAACGACGGGTGAAAATAATAATTAAATTATTAATACTGGTGTATGGTTTGATTGGTTGCAAGATAAGTTGGAAATTTAAAAGTTTTAATATTTGTTGCTTTTTCCCTATAAAAATGTCGTTTTCATAGCCGACCTTCAATAGGTCACTATTTAGCCAATATTCATGTGACTCACAAAAAGAGCAAAACCTTGGAAATGAGAAGATCAAGATGAAAATGATGATTAAAATATTTTATTTTTTTATTTTTTATCTGAGATTTGATATTCGATTGACATTCGACTAATTTAAATTCACGCGTAAAATTAGATTCTATTTTAAAAGATGAAATATTCTCTATTAGAGGCAAAATACTATTGAGGATTCAAATCGAGAGATATGATAAAATATGTACATCAATAGAAGCGCATCGAAGGTCTATGACATCACACATGTTGAGTTTTCTCATTGGCTTGCATTGATTCGAAATCGCGATTATAACTAAACTAAGTTAAAATTTAAAAGCTTTTTAATTTTGATCTAAATTCCTTTAAGTGACATATTTTCTCTCTTTAATAGAATGAGATACATTATGTTTCAAAATAATTACATTTTAATACTTTATTAAACTCAGAATTTATATTTTTAAAATTATATTGATTAAATTAAAATCTTAAATTCGTCTGTCCCTTGAACTTTAAAAAGTGTGAATTCAAGAAGAGAAAGAATCTCCATGTTTTACCCTTGAGATTCAAGTGGATGTTAATTATTGACTTTTAATCTCTTAGTGGATGTTAATTAATTAATTATTTTTTTTACTCTCGAGGGATAAGTAATGTTTAGACTTTGGATCTCTAATTAAATTATGAATATTATGGAAGCATGGATAATGTTTTTTAAAGTTAAAATGCCAAATTAAAGTGGAACTAATTAAGATAATTAAAAATGTTGGGCGGTTAATTAGTGGATTAATTAGATGAAAATTCTCTAATATAATGGATTTGACTGTGGTCACACCAGGAGTGACAAGGTTAGGAATGAGACCATTCGAGAGAAGCTAGAGGGGGCTCCGGGGGCTAATAAGATGAGAGAAGCGAGACTGCGATGGTTTGGACATGTGTAGAGAAGGAGTACCGATGCTCCTGTTATGAGGTGCAAAAGGTTGGTCTTAGGAGCTACACGGAAGGGTAGAGGTAGACGGAAGAAGTATTGGGGGGAGGTGATCCGACATGATATGGCGAAACTTGATCTAACTGAGGACATGACCCTAGATAAAAAGAAATGAAGGTCGCGAATTAGAGTAGTAGGTTAATTGGTAGGGTTAGGTAGATGCATGACCGTTGGGTATAGTAGGGTTAGGTGGAGGACGTGTTTTTTTATATCATGTGTTCTCATTATCTGTCGTATATGTGCTAGTTTGTTTTCATATTTATGTACTGTCATGTGCTATTCATTATTAATCGCTCTTTCTGTTTCCTTCCCCTTCCTTTTTGTCATATCTAGTCCTTTCTGCTTATGGGTTTTGAGATGAGGGTTCCCAGGAAACAACCTCTCTATTTCTATAAGGTAGTGGTAAGGTCTGTGTACATTCTACCCTCTCCATACCCTACTTGTGGGAATTCACTGGGTATGTTATTGTTGTATAATGGATTTGACTGTGAAATGACATTTTAATTTGCAAACTTGATTCATCCCAAATAAATATTCTAATTATTTGTGTCAATTTACCTTTCACATTTTAGAAGTCAAACAAATTTTTTTATGTCTTATTATTTTAAAAGTGAATTTATCATATGAGAAAAGAAGAAAGATAATATTTTTATTTATGTTTGTATAATAGACATATACCTAAAGAATCACTAATCAAACTTCCTCCTTTTATCATGGAAATTAATAACTGAAAAGAAGTCTAAATCAAATAAAAACATTATCATAAATCCATGATTAATGAACTAAACGTTTGTTTAGTTCCACTTTTTCATGTTTAGTTTAATTTAATTTGATTATTTGTTATTTAATAAGCCTCTAATCCATCACTAATCCATATTATATAATGACCAATTTTGTCTTAACTATTATCCTTTGACTCGTGTTCACTTTAAAATGTTTATAATCATATTTGTTTTTTGTAAAGTGAAACTTAAAGTGAACTTTTTAGAAAATCCCAACTAAAAATAATTAATTAATCTCATCTGGAAAAATAAACAAGTATACTTTAATTCATGATTAATAACATTTTTGCTTCCTCAATAATTAATTAATTTTGATTTTGATTTTGATTTTCATAATATATAATTAATCACATACAACCTTCCATTAATTTTAATGTGCAATTTTTATGCCATGAGTTTTCACAAATTTAAATTAATTAAAAGGCACAGTCAATTTACTTACACAAATATCACAAAAATTAAAATAAAAATAAATTAATAAAATGGGGGCCAAAAGTAGTATTATCTCTATAATTTAACTTAAGAGCTTTGATTAAATTTATCATGATAAGAGGAAAATATCAAATGAATTTAAATTGAGAAAGTAATCTAAGTAGTGGAAGATGGAAACAAGGAAACAATTATTATTTATTTTCATATTTTGTCCTCTCTTAACCTAGTTGAGGAAAAGACAACAAAAAAGACAAAAAAAAAAACTAGAATATATATTCAACACAAATAATTTTTTTTGTTGGGAGCAATGGTGGTGAGGTTAAAAGGATAGTTAAGGAATTATTGTTCTTTTTTATTTGGGGGAATGAACCATGTATTTTATAAAACATGTTAGTAATTCATGATAGAAATTATCATAAATAAAAAAAAAAAAGTAGATAATATGGGCATAATAGAATTGGATTGTGCATAAAAACGAAAAGACTAGAAATGATTCATGTCAATGATAGAGGCGTGATTACTGGATCACTAGATCAGATAGATCTCATGCGTAGGAGAATGATCCAATCTATCGAATTTATCTTAAAAAATCTATAATATGAGTGTAATAAAATTGCATAGAAAAGCAAAATGGAAGTATAGTAAGTTATGATATATAGAAATTAATCCTTCATTCATAGGAATATTTTTTGAACTTCCCATATATAGAAAAGTAACTTAAAATTAGATAAAACAATTCATGTCAATTACAGATTGATGTGTCACTAAATCAACCATGAACTGTAGGTAGGGAGAATGATCTTTCGAAGGCTATTAAGACATCTTTGCTTTGATCACGATTTTATTTAGTCAATTCTTTCGCCCATATTTCAAAATTAGCAATCGATAAAATGATATTAATTGAATGAAATTGGAATATAAATGAAACAAAGTGAAATAGCGATTATTTTGAGATTTAAGAAGTGGACTACCATGAAAGAAGTTTGGGGAGATATGTACCTAGGAAGCTTCGAGTTCATAATATTCATGCATTAAAAACGGAAATTAAACTTTATATGATTTAATTTCCATTTATTTCTTTAAATAATATATCAAATAATCAATTATTAATTGATTATTGTTCTTTGTGCTTTTGGGGGTCATAGAAAAAATATTTATAAACTACACTGTATAAAAAGTAAAATTTATATTTTAAAAATAAAATAAATTATCTATCCCATAAAAAATATAAAGATAATCGAATGATGTAAATTTTTTTATTATCTATGTATAATAGATACAAATAATAGTACTAGCACCATTCTAAGAATTTTTCTTTGTGTACTTCTTATTGTTTTAAAAATTGCAAGCATTATTTATCTTATATACTTTATTTTACTTTAATGATCATGTTATGGAAGCCCCATTTATTAATTCAAACTATTAAACAATATCTTTCGGCACAACACAATAATTACAGGGCAAATTACACAATTAGCAGGTCGGCTAATATCAATCATATTAATTAGTCAAATATATATATGCAAAACATATGAGTAAAGTTACGTACACACTATCCTCTCATACTGTACTCGTAAAATATTAGGATCTTTTTTTTTTTGTATGTGTGTAAGTTTCTCTATCTTCACAAGATATATGAATGAGGTTCCGTATAAGCTATTCTCTTATGCCTCACTCGTGGGATTACAGTTAATATATTATTATTGTTGCGATATACAAAAATATATATTTTCTAACTATTTTTGGGCTATTTAATCGTTTCTCATAATTATGTGACGAAGAAAATTTTAAATTTACAAGAGAAAATAGACATGCCTTTTAAATTCAAAAAGTACCACGTTGTTTGAATTAATTAATCACTCTGTTTATTTTTACTTGTCAAAATTTTTTAATTTGATTTTTATTTTTTACTTGTCATTTTTGACATGTACCTTCAATTTATTGTTCTTGAAAAATATGAGTAAATATGTATGAGATTCTATCAATAAATAGGACTAAAATGATAAATTAATTATATTAATAATTATTTTATTAATAAGCGTGTAAGATTAAAATTTGTGAACTAAAAATGAACGGAAAAAGTATATAATTAGAAGCTTTGTATAAGATAAGGAAATGACATATTTGAGGAAGTGAGAAGTGTCTTGATACTATGTTAGTATGTTCTGTTAAAGTAAAAAGGTAAAGGATAATTTATATATTTCTATGGAGCATTAATTAAGTATTTATTAATAAGTAAAAAATTTATCTTCTTATTCCATTTTAAAATGGCTAATTAAGAAAGTTGACATGGAGAGATACCTAACTAATTCCACTTAATTATATGCATCTCATAATCTATTTAATAAGGCTCTTTTTATTTTTTATGAATATAATGATGTTTTGATATGCATAAAGTGTATTGAGTTTTCAAGTTAGATTGTAAATGATATATACATAAGTATCTTTTGAACATATAAAATATATTACGAAATAATATATTGTAATTTCCTAAATTGCATTGATTCATCATGTAGGCTTATACTACTATGATCATGAGCAGAATCTTAACTTCAGCATTATTGAAATACAAGTTGGAGACGTATTAATCTATATATCACGAAATATAGGTTTATATTATTAAGATCATGAGCAGAATCTTAACTTAAGCATTATTGAAATACAAGTTGGAGACGTATTAACCTATGTTCCAACTAATGTGATCTCCATTACAGATTGACAAAGCAACTTGCAGTCTGATTTGAAAATCTCTCTCTGTCTTCACAAAACTTCTCGCGCTCTTCTCGAAGTTTTCTCTTGCTCTTTGGCTAAAAAAAATCAAATACAAGTGTGAAAACGATGCATCCTTCAAACTAAGTTTGCATACTTTTTTCTATCTTTCATTAAGATGATAAACTATAGTCCCATTCTTATATTCTATACAAATATAAAAGACATTTAATTAGTAGTTTGAATGATGTTTAAGAAAAACGTTCTTAATTACTTTTAACTTTTATTGTGCCCATCTTATCATAGAAAAAATTTGGATGATTTCACACGTAATGCATTTGAATTCTCCAAAAACTTTTACATACGTGGTATATATATATTTGCTATGTATACAATAATTTCTTTCTCGAAATTATGAGTTTAATGAAATTCACATGTTCAATTTATATAGTCTATTGATGAAAAATTGATATGTGAACATTATGTTAAAATATTTTCTAAATTTTTTTATTTAATATATGATATGTAATCATAACAATGAAAATAAATCATTTTACTAGGTAAATAAGAAAATAAATAAAAAAGATACAATTTAATGTGAGTTACTTGAATCGGAAGATTTTTAGAAACAACTTTTCTATTTTTTTCAAAATCTTACATTAGGTATATTATTGTTGTTGAATATCTAAGTCCTTGCATTCAATTTTCAAAGGAAAAATTACATGTATTAGTCAATTAACTAATATAGTTATAGTTTGAATTAATTACGGCTCGCGACAAACATCTGACTGTAATTACAGTTTGAATTTTGTATAATTCGCGTGATTTGTACAAACGTTGTGCACAATTATAGAAAAGTCGTGCGTGAATCAAATTGTATAGCTAAATATACAAAAATTGTGAATTGTATAGCAAATTATACAAAAGTTGTGTACAAATTGTATAGCAAATTATACAAATGCTATACAAAAATTTTGAATTGTATAGTGAATTATATAAAAGTACATAAATACTGCGGGAATTATACAAACGTTGTTATAACTATAGTTATGAAATGTAATTACCCAAACTATAGTTATGAAGCATAAATTAAGATATTTTTGAGTGCCTATATACGAAAATTCCTCAATTTCAAATTGCATTCCCCTTGACTTGGGTAAAAAAAAAATTCAACAAAAATTAATTGTCACTATTTTGACACATTTTAAGTCTTCAACAAATCGAATTTTAATAGACAAATTAATATTTCCTTCTAGAGAAAAATCAAGCTTTCTTCTCCATTAAAATCAAATTTATATATATATATATATATATATCAACATATTTATTTGGTAGATATTTCTATGATCATTAAAGATTCTTTACTATTTTCTAACTTATATTGACCGTAATAATACATATGTTGAAATTTGATAATTTATTTGTTTTCATCTGGAAAACTTGAATTGATCAATTTTCTCCAAGAAATTAATTTTGAAAATTCATTATAATGTTGGAAAATTATGTATCACATTCATTATAATGTTGGAAAATTATGTATCACATTCATTATAATAGCTAGAATGTCAAAGATAGTGGTCGACAATTTAATTATAACTTAACTCGTCACAATATTAAAAGATATTTTAATACATTTATTATAAATATATTTTTAATTTAAAATTATAAGATTAATTTTTTTTTATTTTATTAAATTTCGTGTCAAGTTAAGACCAGATAAACAAATTGAAGCAAAAAGAATAATTAATTACAAACTAAAATCATATAATTTGAGTAATGATTTATGATAATTTTGAACTATAGTGTTTAATTATCAAAGACACATATAATTACTCAAAATAAGTGTTTATAAGATGATTTAATAGATAACAACCTCGTACCAACCTATTAGCTGACATTTTTTTTCAAATGAAAACGTGTTTCAAACTTTTATAAATATCGATTTATGTATTTTCAGTGTTATATAAGATACCTTTCGAGTTTTAATACCACATGTAATAATATATACTTTCTTCATTTTAACTTGTTTTATTTGATTCAGAATATGATGATTGTATTAATTTGACTTTAAGGTAAAGATCGCTCACATAATGCATTATTACGAACCTCTTTTGGCCAAGACCAAACAGGAATATTGAAAGGGGTTCAAAAATATGTACGAAAATGATTTTGGTGGAAGTTTTCGCCAAGAGGTTCAAAAGATAATTTTATAGGGAAAAATTGCTTAACCAGAAGGGTACATGACATGTGAACCTACCTTAACTAACACACTCAGTGCATGATTTTTATGTGTTGATGACTTATTTGTTCATAAAAACACACTCAGTACATGTGTTTTATGGTTGATGATCTAGTTGTTCATAACACACACTCATTGCATGTATTTTATGTGTTGATGACCCTTTGTTCATAAAACGCATTCAATGAATACGATTTACATGTTATGTCCGCGTCTCAGTATCCAATTCCAGCTTTTAACAAGGGACATTTCGGTCTTTTCCCCAAGTCGTTTCGAGGACAGTATCGACCCTATATCAGTTTTCAAGTGTATATTTTCTCTCACTCACGTCGTAAGACTCGAGAACTAGGGATAAGGAAAAAAAGGAAGATTAGGATTCAGAGAATCAAGTCAATTCTTCATTTTTAATGATTTAATCTTCTTCTCAATTATGTAAGGCTATCTAAAAATGAAATTCTCTTCTTCATATTTGGCGCTTTACCTTCTTTAAAGATTAATGCATGACTTTAAAAAATGCCCTATTATTGAACTTCTAAATAATCTAAATGTTATTACTACATATTAATGAAAAAAAAGTTTTAATATATTTTAAAGAGCTGTAGTGAGTCATTTATTCTGAAAGATAATTGGAAATTGATAAGAAATGATTTTTAAAAACTGCAATAATTTGTTAAGTTAGTAATAAAAAGATGGGCTTTTCTGAAATGAGTGAGCCCACAGATTTGCTTGGGCTACATTCATTTGTATAGGCCCAAGTACAATGTTTAGAACCTCTATTTAAAACATAGTCCAAAGTTTCAAAGTTTAACCACTTCAGAATCAACTTTAGACTTGCAAAATCAAAATTGAGAATCATTTCCATGAAATTAGCAACTACTAAGATATGAAGTCGATATATCGTGGATGTAGTTCAAGATTTAGGTGTTTGGTCTGAAGTTAGATATGACGATCATCAAATTCAGACACATATATCTGAAATTTAAAACCTTCTTCCAGACAAATATCTAAAATAGAAGATCGTCAAATCTAACTTCATGTATAAAACCTAGTGACATTAAAACAAGTCTAATGTTCATGTACTATAATTATTCATTAATGTTTTAGTAGGGTGATAATATTATGTATATATTCTTGAACCTAAACTCATTTGGTGCTCAATCTAATTTCAATGCATTGATAGTAGACCACAAACAAAACAAATATAAAGTCAAAAAGAGGACCAGAGAGAGAATAAAAATGTTTGATTTGAATGCCCTTTCATTATACTATATAGTACTCCTTTGACTAAATTTATGTGATATTATTCACATTTTGGAAATCAAAAGAATTAATTTTTTTATCAAAAAATTTCATAATTTTTTTAAATATCTTGAATTATTATTTTTTGTAACTTATACTAGTGTTTTTTTAACATAATTTTTATAATATGTATAGCTAATTAAGGAAAAGGCAAATGATATTTGAAGGAATAGACAAGATATGATTTTTGTCTTTGACAAAGTGTAGAAAAGATTTATCTTTAGGGATACCCTAGTAATCTCTTATAGGAGAGGAGATATATGTTTATGATTAAAATTGAGAAATTTGAACTTTGAAAAGTAAAAAAACTGATACATAAATCAATACCAAGAATAATATTTTCTCTATTTAAAAAAAATGACCTTTTTTTCTTTTTATTCTGTTTAAATAATAATAATATTTTTTATTTTTTTGCAATATTTAAGGCTGCAATATTTAAGGACATTTTAGTATATTTGACATAGCTTTAATTTAGAATCATAAAATTGAAAAGTCTTTATTATTTTTTTAAACTTTATGTCCAAGGTATTTGGCAAGAGCTATAGTAACTTACGATGCAATTGATTCGAAAATAAATACCAGGATAGTTCGATGGAGAATCAATTTAAGTCAAATCAAATTAAATTATTTTTCTAAAAAACGGATGAAGTATATGGTTTCATTTATAAAAGCAATTTGTATAAAAGTTTTAAGGTATTTGCACAATTGAAGTGACTAGACAATCATGAAATTTGTTAATATGTTTAAAAAGTAGAACCTTTATACTTGTAACCCTACAAAGATATTATTGGAATTCCACAAGGCCTTGTTGGTTAATTCTTATACATGGAAATATTAGACACAAAAACAAGCTAATAAAGTAGCATTATTACATCTTTTTATGTTATAAAGGGAAATCTTTTAAGTTGTCTTCTAATGCTTTTATTCTTATATTAGTATCATTAATCAAACATGAAATGGAGCCCAAAGAAACACAAGGAATAGTTGATTGTCTTTTTTGTGTTTTGGTTAACATAGTAGATAGATTATATAAATAACAATAATAATTTTTTTTAAAAAAAGAAGATAGATTATAAGCATCAATAACTAGATATTAGTGAGCATGATTTCTAGTATATTATATTTTTCTAAGTAGTAAGTCTATCAAAAATAATTTTACTATATCAAAAAAGTAAAAATAAAACCGAAAAGTAAAAATAAGATCTACATTAGCAAGTACTCCAATAATCCAATTTATTTGCATGATTGATGATAATATTAGGAAAATTTTAAGTTTTGCATATTGACAATATACAATTATTTAAAAATAGTATTAGGTTATATTTACTTATAACAAAAGATAAATCTTTATAATAAGCATGATATAATAATTTGAAAATAGCAAAGCAAGCTATTTATAATAACTTGATTGATCTGATAGTATAAATAATTATTTATTTTCACAGTGTATATAACTTAAAATTCTATAATTAGCAAAGATTATAACGATTGTAACTATATATAAATACCATTAGATCATTTGGATTCCTACATGTCATCCTTTTTGAGAGAACAAAATATTCACGCCTACACACTAAAACTATCAAAAAAATACAAATATATCTTCAAGTTGCATACGCAACAATCATGTCGATCTGTTGCCTACTTGAACAACTTAACTCCTTATTATATAAGAGAATATATCATTAGATCATGTGAATAATCACATGTCATCTTTTTTTGTTTTCTATATATATATATATATATATATATATATATATATATATATATATTTGAAAGAATAAAATATTCACACATTTGCACACTAAAACTATCAAAAAAGAATACAAATATACCTTCAAGCTGCTCAAACAAGCATGTTGATCACTTGAACAACTTAACTCTTTTTTACTCCCTCTGTCCCATTTTATGTGCCACTCTTTCCTTTTTGATCTGTCCCAAAAAGAATGTCATCTTACTCTAATTGAAAACAATTTACCTTTAAAATTCCCTTTTTACCCTTAATGAAATAATTCTCAGTCACACAAATATCTAAGAATAATTTTAGACCATAGATTTTAAAAGTCTTTCTCTTTTTCTTAAACATCGTGACAACCAAAGAGTGTCATATAAAATGGGACAGAGATAATATTATATAAGAGATTATATCATTGAATACCCACATGTCATCTTTTTTTTTTCTTATATATATATATATATATATATATATATATATATATTTTTTTTATTTTTTTTTTTTTTTTATGGTTGAAATTTATGTCCTCGTTGTGAGATTATATTATATATCTCTAAATGTACCAAAAATTCCAAAATAAATATATATATATATATATATATATATATATATATATATATATTATTTTTATTTTTTTTGAAAGAATAAAATATTCACACATTTACATACTAAAATCACCAAAAAAATTACAGCTATTCCTTCAAGGTGCTCAAACAAGCATGTCGATCTGGTGTGTGCGTGAACAACCTAACTCCTTATTATATAAGAGAATATACCATTAAATCACGTGGATCCCCACATACCATCTTTTTTTTTTTTATATATATATGAAAGAATAAAATATTCACACGCTTGCACACCAAAATGTGTGACAAAAATGTTGCCAAGATGGAAATGAATTAGACATATGATATACAGCTATTAAACCTAAAATTTGCACCATAATACGTGTGCAATTTCTGTCATATATATGGCAAAATATCATGCCACTTAATAAAACAAGACTAATAAAACCTTTATCGCAACCCACCCACGAATTTCCCACGCTTTCACTTTCTTTTAGCAAAACCAAATTAATATATATATATAGAAGTAATAAGAATCACATTGACAAATAACACATACAATTGTTCACACAAAAATACACACACAATCATATATGTTGTTAGTGTATATAAGTTACGACTCTACATAACGACATATCCACACATGCACATACTCGGTCCTTCATATATACACTATCAAGTTTAGCCAAAGATTAGAGGGCAATTCAGAATTTGAAGTTCACGAATTCTAGTGATGAGTTATCGAATTCAACACATATACAAGGTTTGAACCAAAGTTAAACTTCTGTCTCTAAATTAGCACCAACAATCAATGCACACATATAAATAAGTCTTTTGATTTTGCTGACAAAGTAATTATTACGTTGTCTTTGTATATAAGTTGAATTCTGTATGGCTGACCCTTCACATGCGACAAAGTCTAGAACAAGTACCAAACACTCTATATATCGTGGAATACGATGTAGAAGTGGAAAATGGGTGTCTGAAATTAGAGAGCCTCGTAAAACTACAAGAATATGGCTAGGTACATACCCTACTCCACAAATGGCAGCGGCTGCCTATGATGTTGCTGCCTTAGCTCTTAAGGGAACTCAAAATGTTGTACTAAATTTCCCTCATCATGCCAATTCCTATCCAAAGCTCCCTCCCTCCCCCTCTCCGGCCGACATACAACACGCGGCGGCCACCGCGGCGACAATGATGGCCCAAAAAGGCAACGATGATCAATCGTCGAGAAGCGAGGAAGAAGCTACATATAATGAAGGGGGTTCAACTGAATCTACTTTGTCGGAAAATTGTCCTATGCAAATAGGTAAATACAAATGTATACTTTTTCAATTGTGATATTTGACCATGCATGAAACTTTAAAAAAAGATGATTTTTATATTAAAAAAAAAACTTCTGATCCTAAACCTGCTATGACAACTTTTTTGTATTTATAAATAAAAGCATATCATTAAAAGTAAAACAATTTTTAAATATTAAAAATATGTCATTCTTTATGAAGCAGATCAAAAAAAATATATTGACACACATAAGATCAAAAAAAATATATTGACACACATAAAATAAAATAGTTGGAATACATACAACAAAGATTGTTGAAATCTCCTTACCAAAAGGGAATCTTTTATTACTCTAGTGGCAAATTAGATAGATTTAAAAAATATTATTTTAGGTCACATGTGACATTTTCTTCATACTTTTATAATCTCTATATTAAAAATTTCTGATTTCGTCACTCGCAGAAAATAGGGAGAGGATTAACAAGGAAGAGGAATATGTTGATGAGGAGGCATTATTTGATTTTCCAAGCTTAATTGTGAATATGGCTGAGGCAATGATGCTAACTCCTCCAAGAATAAACTCATTTCCATCTGAAGATTATTCATCAGGAGACTTTGATGGTGAAAATCTTTGGAGCTATTAACGAGCAGAGACGAATTTAGAATCTATAGTTAACAATTATGAAATTATCAAATTTGGATAATATATATATTGATCGTAAATTTGGATATTTGAGTTTTGATGTAGTTAGTGATTTTGAGAACTTTTAAGTGATGACATTGGGACAAGTATTTTACTTAGAAAAAAATCTGAAGTTATGTGAATGAAAGAGATCGATGATAAAAAATTGTAAAAAATAATTAAATTATTTGCCATAACGTATTAAAATATATTAAAGTGGAAATACATGAGTGTCATCAAGTGCATAAAAGAGGTTTTGCTTTTTTTAAAAAAAAATGAAAACGTGGTTAATTAAGCCAAGTGTTTTAGTGTATTTTGTCGGTCTCCTTGAAGTTAAATGACAATGACCTCCTTTTTATCAACACGGATTGTAATTAAATGAATGTGACGATATATTTATTTTTAATTAGAAATTTTGAATTTAATTTGAATATTAAAAAAATAACCTTGTTGAAAGTATCATTTTCGTAAATGATCATTGCAATATGCGAAATCAAATTTAATCAAGCTATAAAATAATATTAAAACAGAAAGCAAAAACAAGAAAACGAAAGGAAAAAACTTTCGTGAAATTAACTTGAATGAATAAAGAATCAAGACGATGTCTAGTATGTGTCTTTTTTTTATTTCCTACCCAATATCTGATGCCTACATTGAAGCCCAGCTATATCACAACACATTTCTTGGTTCAAATCCCTCTCAAAAACTTAAATGCTTACATTTTTTTCTCTGTGACCAAAGAATATTGACATGTAGGAGTGAAGCTAACATGTCGATTACGATTTCAACAGAATTTAATAGCTAATTTGCTGAATATATAATTATAAATTCAAAATTTTAGTTCCACGCTGCTTTTGTTGAGAGATTGTGAATTCGTAATATTTGAAATTAAATTTTTCGTATGTATTAATTAGTTCTTGAATTTTTTGAATATTGTGCGAGTAATTCTATTTGAGCACAAATTTTATGGGTCCTTTAGACAACATAATCAACATCCTTTAAAAGACTTGCAAAGAGCCTGGTTTTAATCATCAAAACTTGAATTCGACAAAAACATTTATTGTTACTATCGCTAAATAACTTGTAACTAACATAGCTTTATCATATTTATCGTCAATATAATCCATTGCTAAATAAAGAACCATAGAAACATAATATCACAACATATTTGTTGGTTCAAATCTCTCTCAAAAACTTAAATTCTTACAATTCCCCTCTATGGCCAAAGAATATTGACATGTTGGAGCTAAGCTAACATATGTCGATTACGATTTTGACAGAACTTAATAGCTAATTCATCCAATATATAATTATAAATTTAAAATTTTAGTTCCGCGCTTTTATCGACATGTGAGATATATATTGCTTTAGTGAGAACAAAGAGAAAAAAATGGACAATGGAAAAGGACATGACAAAGAGAAAATAAGCGGCCATGAATACTTTTATTATAAAGTAAAGTCAAACTTTTATTTATTTTTTGTCAATTCAACAAATATAAAATTGCGGCTTCTAAATAGATATGATTGGATTTTTAAAAATGAAGCATTTAATAAAAAATTTACAGCTATCAGAAGAGACATATCATTTGTCTTTTTAATTATTTCATTAATTGAATAAAAAAAATAGGTTATTTGTCATGAGTGGACACAGAAACGTACTTTTAGGGTACGTTTGGTAGGAAGGAAAAAAATCAGAAAAATAAATTGATTATTTTTTTTAGTATTTGATAGATATATAATTTTTATAAAAATTAATTTAAAAATATTTATATATAATTTAAATAAATATTTTAAGAGAGAGATGGGGATAGGAGTGAGATAGGCAGGCAGCATATTTTGATCCATTGGTAGTAGAGCCACCGAGGAAATCGAGTGAATAATGATCTTAACGATCGTTTTAGAAGTAGCGGTTTACTAGCCTGACAATTCAAAGCAAGGTCGAAATTCATCCCTCTTTTTAAAACTGATAAATTAATGACCCACCACTACAAGAAAAAAGACTTTTAACGATCATTTCTTAACGAAAGGAAGTTAATCCGGTTGTTATAAATACACTTATAGTGACCAATTTTTTTTCTAGTCGTTATAGATATACTTATAGTGATCACTATTTTTTTCAGTCGTTATAAATATACTTATAGCGACCAAATTTTTTTCCAATCATTATAAGTACACTTATAGTGATAAATTTTTTGGTTGTTAAAGATAAATTTTAATCCAATATTAATGAGGTGATAAGTTTGATCATTAAAAACATAACATCCCGTCGTTAAAACATATTAGTTAGTGTAAAATGTATTTTAATTAATATGAGTGCAAAGATATTAGACCAAATCATGTTATAATTAAGTATAACAAGTGGCGTTTTATTGATCATTTCATCATTCTGATAAGAATCCCCCATCTTTTATAATTTTGGGCATTTCATAATAATAAAAGTTTAATAAAAAGGAAAAAAATATTAATGTATTATCTTCTAATAACCCTATCCATCATTCGTATTATAGTCAATCATATAAAATTTTAAAATATTATAAAAATATTTAATCATAATTTTTTTGGCACAATTTTTTTTAACTTAAATATTTTCTTGATATAGTTTCTATATATGTTTTTATTTCGAGAGACAATTTATTCATCTTTAGTTGACATTTTAAAAGATGCAATATGAAGTAGGTCAAAACAAAAAATTATAATATTTTTATTTTGAGAGACAAATTATTCATCTTTACTTGACCTTTTTAAAGATGTAAGATGAAATAGGTCAAAACAAAAAATTATTATGAAATAAAAAATTAAAAATAGAAGTAATAATATTAAATAATAATTATGAGCTTATGAGATTAATGTAAGGTAGAAAAGTTATATAAATTTGGTAGTAAGTTATTTTGTCAAGAGGATAGATGTTTCTCCACTTGCAAATTACCTCCACCAATAGACTTAAGAATCAGTATTAATATTTTTACAAATATTATTCTTCCTAGTTACTATGAAATTTAATATGAATATAATCAGTTTGTATGTTTTCATATTATTTGTATGTGTGTGTATATGCACTTTTGATGATCTAATTTGTGGTTATAATTAATGTTTTAATAACTAGAACTGAAGGGAGCCTTGGAGTAGTTAGTAAAGTTGTTGTAATGTAACCAGAAGGTCACGGATCTACACCTTGGTAACATCATCTGACAGAAATACAAGGTAAGACTACGTACAATAGATCCTTGTGGTCAGGCCCTTCCCAGAAAGTGCATCTGGCTTGCCTATTTTTTTTTAAATAACTAAAATAATCAATTAGCGAAGAAAAAAATTGGTTGTTGAAAAGAGGTATGACGATCGAATTTTTCTCTTCGTTAAAGCTTTTTTAACGTCTGAATTTAATTCGACCACTAAACTTTTAACGACGGAGCTTTTAACGACCGGTGACGATCGAATTTTTACCGATCGTTATTGACTAATAACAACAGGATTTATACTTTTAACGACGAAATTTCTCCTCGTTAAAAGACGTATTTTCTTGTACTGTCACCAACCAAAGGCACGTTACCCAGTGTCGTAGTAGCCACTTCAAGAAAGTAAAACTAAGATAGGCAGCTACGAAGGCAAGAGTAAAGATGAAATATCGTTATACTACTTTAATATAAGGTTATAACTTTAGATTTGATTTATGAAACTAACTTATACTAAAAATACATGTTACTCTGTGCACGTCACATAGTAAAGACTTAGTGCGATGAACTATTTTTTTGTGTAGCATAATATCTTAACTTTGATTTATTTTAATTTGACAACATGTTACTAATTATATTCAAGTTATGTTTTTGATAATAAAATATTAAGGATTAGATATCCTCGTACAAAATTTAAAACAACTGATTAATGACATAGAGGCATTTAAAATGTGCATGTTAAAGAAATAGTTATGATATGCCCAACTTTAATGTGTGGACACCTTAAAGTGTTCACCTAATCAAAAATCCATAAATTCCAAGCTCGTTCCATATTAGATGATCACTTTTTGTACGATTGATCAATTTTACTGTTTGTTTGTCCTTTGTTCATATTAATTAGCCTCTTGAAAAAAATATTTTGCATCTTTAAAATTTATTTAAACTTTCAAAGGCCAGATTAATTGAAGGGATAATATGAAAAAACTTAATTAATTCTTTTCTGATTTAGTAAGTGATCAAGTAATATAAAACAAATATTTTAGTAAGATACCTAACTAATATGGGACGGAGAGAATAATATTGTTTTGTAATCGTTATTTTCCTTTTATCTCTGCTTTGATTCTTTTTCTTTTGAATCAAGAATTTATAGAAACAATCCGTCTATCTAATGCTTGTGTATATATGTTCTACGTGCTTTTTAATGATCGCTCGATACAAATCGAATTTTATGAAGCATTATAAAGTTCGCAAGATATAGATATGATTGAAAAAAATAAAGATCTAATTACATTGATTGACGATAGAAATTTAACAGATCTCTTATCACACTACTAAAAATATTATCGAAACATTGTCAAAAATAATGAATTTTTAACAGAATATTCATCATAAATATTTTTGACGAATTTCATTATAAAAATTATATTAATATATATAATTTAATTCCAAAATAATAAATTTAAACATCACAATCTCAAACACCAAACATGTGATTTCAGTCAGACATTTTTCTTAACTGGTCCCTGCAATAGTCGGCTATCCCTCTCTTTTTTTTCATGACTATTGAAAAGGACTTTTAATTAGGTAGAAATTTTTTAATATATAATTTTAATACATGGATAATATAAAAATATATTTATACAATAAAGTTATTTATAGTTTTTTATAAGGTAAATACTTGTGATAAGCATTAGGTTGTGAAAAAAAGGGGTATGTGCCATGTTATAATAGGTTAAATTATATTGATTGTGTAATTTTTTTTATATTATTAAAATATTATTCATACTATTATATTTTTTCTTTTCCTCTTCATGCTTTAGAATGCTTGCTTATGAGGCTTGATTTTTGAGACGAGGGTTTTTTGAAAATAACATCTCTATCTTTATGAGGTAGTGATAAGGTCTGCGTACATTCTACCCTCCCCAGACCTCACTTGTGGAATTTCACTGGATATGTTGTTGTTGTTATGCTTTAGAATGTTTCCTTTATTATTTTTTATTTATTCATTATTTATGTTTTCTAGTTTTACATCTGGTTTGATATGTATTATTACTTGGGTTGCAGGTCTTTCGGAAATAACTTATCTACCTTCACGAGATAGAAATAAAAGATGTGTACACTCTACTAATCTATCCCACCTGTAAAGTCACTTTACTCATAGCAATAGTACTCTTGATATACTTCTTTTAAGTGAAATCAATAGTAACAAAAAACACGTAGCGTTTACCATAAAAAATCTCTTTGCTCAAGAGAATAAAAATTACAATTTACGATAAGTAGGATTCTCACCTAACACTTCATTAATTTCAAAGAACAATTTCAAAGCATAACTCAATAATCTAAGAGACCAACTATAATACTTGAACTTAATACCAACATTTAAATATGTCAAATTAGACACTCTACTAAAACACTATTCCAACAATACTTTTTCTATGTACTGTTACATTGATCACCTATGCATATGATAAAATCATACTCTTTCAAAAATCTGTTTAGTCTAAATTCTAAATTCATCTCTGTTCATAAATAACTCCAAAGGTTTCCAACATCATCAGAGTCTCTTGGTGAATAATCTTCCAAGGATGTGGAGTTTAGTCTTGGGGGACTTAGCATCATTGCCTCTGCCATATTCACAACCAAACTTGGAAATTCAAATAATTCTTCCTCATCAACATATTCTTCATCACCCTTAATTTGCATATCCCCTGAGAATAGTGTCAGAATCAAAAATTTTAATATAAGATTTAAATGTATATATATATATATGAGAAAATGTCGCACATGAAATTTGAATCATGGCCTGAAATAATATTTTAACTACCTTTGCTAATAGAGTAGAAGATTCCCTTTTATTAAGGAGATTCAACAATTTATATATATCTTCACTCAGTTATATTTTATATTTAGAGTTTTTTTCTTTTTAGCTTGCTTCCTAAAATTGTACCTTCATTTATCTGAAGAAATACATTTTACCTTTAATGGCGAGTTTTATAGCTGTAGATTTAAGATCCATAAATTTCAAAAGTTCTTTTTTTCTTCCATATTACCAATCATTTAGCCATAGATATATAATTTTAATTTGAAAGTAGATATTAAAAATTTATCTTTAAACATATGTTCGGTCATAAAATTTGATCAAATTTGAGACTTCTAGTCACAAACTTCAAATTTCTACAAGGAAGAAGCATGTTAAAACACAATTTCAACTTAAAAACCTATTGTCAAACAGGAGCTTAGTCTTCGTACATTACTAGTCAAATACCGCAACATAAAATGAAATAAAGGAGTATATATTTGTATTTACCTATTTGAGTAGCACAATTTTCTGACAAAGATGATTCAGTCGAACCCCCTTCATTACATATTTCTCCTTCCTTGCTTCCCGACGACCGATCCTCATCGCCTTTTTGGGCCATCATTGAGGCTGCAATGGCCGCAGCACGACGTATTCATCCGGAGATGGTGAGGGAGGGAGCTTAGGGTAAGAATTGAGATTATTAGGAAAATTTAATACAATATTTTGAGATCCCTTAAGAGCTAAGGCAGCAACATCATAGGCGGCCGCCGCCATTTGTGGAGTAGGGTATGTACCTAGCCAGATTCTTGTAGTTTTACGAGGCTCTCGAATTTCAGACACCCATTTACCACTTCTACGTCGTATACCACGATATATAGGATGTTTGGTAGTTGTTCTTGCACATTTTTGGTGGTCAACTAGTATGTTTGGTACTAGTTGGCCACTAGTATGTGAAGGGTCAGCCATATATGTAAGTGTAATGTATTTGTAGACAAATATGTTTCTATATATATAATTTAACTTATATACACTGAATGACAATACAATTCACTCGATATGTTGGTGTATTGATGTTAAACTAGTATGTACATGAAGGGTGTGTGACAAGATGTGTATACGTTGGTGCAGTGAAGTTAAACTCTTACGTATATGCGTGTGTGTACAATTTTACGTGTAATGTGCTTCTTACAAATTCCTAAGTGCACATGTACAACCTAGTTCAGGAGAACTCAATAACTTTGACTCAGACTCTATATCTGCAATAAAAAAATTACTGCAAATAAGTATAAATATAGTAATTTATAAACTATGAACCAAGTAACGTAAATGAATTGTAGGTTTGGTGGCAACCAAGAAATTAAATCATTGAAATCGTGGATCTGACTCCGAGTTGGCTAGACTTGTGGTAGTATATATATATGTGTGTGATGATAGGTCGATTTCAGTACGTATAATTTTAACTTTTATACGCTAATAATATTGTAATCGATTTTTACTCTGTTAGTGTATTGAAGCTAAAACTCTTATATATATGCATGTGTGTGTCTATGTATTTCTCACTTCCTATATAAATTATGAGCATATATATATGTATAAGTGCAAAAAAAAATTTAAAAAAGTGAAAGCGTGGGCAATTCGTGGATAAATTGCTACTAAGGTCTTATTTAATTTTTTGTATTAATTGGCATGATGTGAAAGAAACTGCACACGTATTTAGAAAAAAGAATTTAGATGTAATAGCTGTTATCTACTATGTAGTTCATTTCCATGCTGGCAATACATTTTATCTCACAACTTAGTGGGGAATTGCGTGAGAAAATAAGTTGCGAAAGATCTTCATTTCTAATGTCGTATTCATATTGAATTCTTCAAAAATTTACTATTTTTGAAAAATCTGACATGCGCCTACTAACATTTTTAAAGAGTTCGAGCAACGTAAATGAGAAAATATATACTTTTCTTTTCATTGAGAAATGTTCAGCAACTATTTCGTACAAATACTTTGATTGGATTGGTACAAAAAGAAAATATAATAGTGTATGGTTAGATTTTTTTTTAAATCAAGTCGTTAATTAAATTCTTTTTTATTTTTGATTTATTATGATTTTTGATTTGATTTTGTTCACCCTTATTTGTAGCAATCCCAATGAATCTAATGTTTCTTGTGTTCCTAGCTTTGAGCCCCTAAATCATATGATGTAAGAATAAAAGCATTTGAAGACAACTCAAAAAATTCCTTTTTATAAAACAAAAATAATTTAGTAATTTGATACATCAAACTGAAATTAATTGTATTAATTAGTTTGTTTTTTTATCTAATTAGTTTTTTTATTGTGTTGATAATTCTGGATGAAAATTCACCAACAAGGCTTTGTAGTTCACCAATAATATCCATGAATATCTTAGCTAATACAATTTATACCAATACATTGATAAGATGTTTGCCAGGAGGTATTAGAGATTTAATCCATGAATTATAAAGATCGTATTATTTAATATTATGTTTGGTATGAATTTTGGATCTATATATAATTAATTCATGGATTAATTAATACAACCTACATGGTATTAGCTAATACCTTCTATTTGGTGGTATTAGCTAATACCATCCATTTAATACATGGGATTAGATAGGTAAAGATAAAAATATCCCTCTAACTTTTTTATTTTCTTGATTTTATATTTGTAATTTTGTACTAATAAATTTATTAATAAATTAGCTTATAAATTTAATTTATTTGTGGGTTCATAGTTACATAATATAAAAAATTAACAAAATTTACCATGTCAAATTTTTAAATTGTATTTATTTGTGGGTTCATATTTACATAATATACAAAAAATATTTTTCATGACACTTTTTTTATAATTAATTTAGTTAAGTGATTTTATTGATATAAAATAAAGTCCAATGATGTTAAATATAATCTCAAAGTTGAGTAGTCTTGTAAGATATAAACACTATATTAAAACTAAAACTTTCAAATTTTTATGTGTAAATATAGATTGTCTATTTTCCAATTGTTTACCATCTTTTCTATATTAATTATTGATGGTCTATCTTTATTAAATTAAAGATTGACATTTTATTAGTGATGAATTTATTAAGATTACAATTATTTATTCTCAAATAATTCAAGTGAGAAAATAGCAAACATAATGACGCAATTATTATTCTCCTAACCAGTTAGAAGTCATAAAAAAAATTATTTTGATCTAATGGGATAATTCAAGTGAGAAAATAACAAACATAATGACAAATTATTATTTTCCTAACCAGTTAGAAGTCATAAAAAAAATTATTTTGATCTAATTATATAAAATAGAAAATCTCATAATAGTTCAATGGCATGATTGAAAAGACACTTTTTAAAGAATTTTAAACCAAACACAAAATTAAATGAAAAATAATAAACCAAACACGGGATATAAAATAGTCTCAGCATTACTAATCCCTACATTACTAATCTCTGTATTATTCATTTTTGTACCAAACGACCCTTGAGTGTTGTAATTTCACAAGTAATCTATACCTAAAAAGATATAATATACATAAATTTTCTATGTTCGTGAGGTTAAGAGATTTCTTTCAATAAGATTCTCAGCTCGACAGATAAAAACAAAAATTTGAAGCATGATAGTAAAAAAAAAATATAACAATATAATACCAAGATACAAGCAAGTAAAGTAACAATACTAAATAATACTCTTAATAAAGGAGAAGCGTTGAGGAAGTTATACATCCCCTGCCTCTCACAAAAAAACGTGACAACACTCGACTACTTACTAACCATATAGTCTGATTCTTGATCACCAGTTATATTCAGGATCATGTTCTCAGTGGTCAAACTATTAAAATATTCCTTCTTTTTTAAATACCATCTAGTTTTTGTCCATATTTTAAAATTTATGCATATATATAGTAATTTAGATATTATTTGGATCTAATATTTACTCATATATTGCTTAACCTTATATATAAAATATCAAATCGAGCCTAATCATCCACATTTGCTATAATAATGAGTCAAGTTGAGTCTAACCCGAGCTGAATTGAGCTTCTAAATTGTCGAGCTGGCCAAATCGCAAGACCTAGCCGAGCTCAAAGAACTTTGCTACTACAATCTAATCGGGGCTGAACCAAGTCTAGTCAAAATGGTTTGAGTCAATTCTTTAGTATTTATTTTTTGTTTGCGCATCAACACCTTTATGTAAAAAAATAAAATAAAATTATACATATAACCCACTATAAAGCCCAAACAAATTGGTGGGCTTTCTCGCACCAGAAAGGCCCAACTGTTTTTTTGAAAAGGCCCAACACTTTATTAGTCAATTAACTATCCAATTAAGAATTAGGATCTTGCAATTACATATCAGCCCAATTTTAAATGGGCTGAATTGAACGGGCCAAAATAGACTGAATTTATAAACTAATTTCCTTTCTTCATTCTGATTCAATATTATGATATTTATTAGGTAATTTTCTCGTGCGAATCACTCTTATATTTTGTATTAAATATTATAACTCCACAAAGACACCTCAATGTCACTAATCTCCATGTTATCCCAACTGAAACAACTACTTAACCGCGGAGTTGGTGAAAACAGAAGCCCCTCTGCCATCTTTTCTCGCCATCCTTCCATCTCCAATATCTCATTATCTTCTCCTGAATTACAACATAAAATGTTCTCCATGTCCATATTCAATTCCTTCGCGCCAAAATCACTACTACTTCCACTATTAGCCCTCGCAACATCAACCTCTTGGTACTTTACTTCTTCAATACTATTGGAATCAACCCCAACTAATTCAGTATTCTGACAAAATGCTTTAGCTGCTTTTATAGCCGCCTGACGTATGTCTTTAGGGTCCTTAGATACCGGCATTGGTAATCGCCAATGAGAGTCTGCGAAATTTAAAGTGGCTAGATTACCTCTAAGTGCTAATGCAGCTACATCATGAGCTCGAGCCGCCATTTCTGGAGTAGGATAAGTCCCTAACCATATTCTTTTTTGTTGACTAGGCTCACGTACTTCGCAAACCCACTTGTTATTATTCCTTCTCCTCACTCCCCTATAAATTGGGTGGCGAGTTTCCTTGAACTTCTTTCTTCCAGCACGTTTCTTTGGTTGACTCGAAGCTAATGGGAATACTCCTCCATATGCTTCCTCCAAGTTTATCGTATTAGAATCTGACAAACATGACATCAAGTTATTATTCATCAATCTCGAGGTGATTATGAATTTTTTGTTATAATCGCGACTGTTATAATAGTCAATGATATTCAAACTTTATTGTGAGGAATATGTTGTTGAATTGTTGGTTGTGGAAGTTTGAGAAATTTGTGGGAGTTTGAAAGTATTATTTTATAGATTTTGGATTATGAATTTTCACTTTTTTAAGAATAAAAAGGAGTATCACGTGGCTACGGTATTGACACGTTAACAAGAAAATGCACTTTTTTTTTGTTTCTCTACTGTCTTATGGGGTCTACTTCTAAGGGATTGTTTGGTTTTTAGTATAAGATAAAGATACTTTTTATATAAAAATTAAAATGTTTCTAGTTATAATAAGGTGATATTCTTTTTGAAATAGACTAAAAAAAAGAATGTCATATAACATGGATCAGACAGAATATCATATTTAGTTTTGGATATAAAAATTCGCATATGTCATGTGTGGATTTTAATAATAATAACCAAAAATATATAGCAGGAGATGGAATTTATATATTATTTTATACGTGATTGAAGATAGAATAAATAATAAATGTGTGTATTAGCGAAATCATGTGAATAATATTAATACTTTGAAAAATTCCTATATATCAAATATATTATTGTTTATATAAAAATATATTATTATTATTATTATTAATATATAACAATTTCAATATTATTAATCTTTTATAAAGAATTTATATAATACGAATAATTTTTATATAATCAATACACCATACCAAACGATCCGTTTGTACTTTATGAGTAAAAGATGTAGAGTAGAAAAAGACTAAAGTTTTTACAGCACATGGTCCAATTTTAGTAATGAGTTGGAAAAAGGCATAGGATATGATTAAAAAAAGAATTATTTAATGTAATACTTTAAAGTTTAGTAGCATATAAAATAAAACAGAGGAAATAATAAGTATATTTTTCTTCTAATTTTCATTTTTTGTCAATAGAACATATAACTTTTCTATTGTTCTTTTACTGGTTTCTATTTTTAGAGTCAGTATGGGACAGAATCATTATAGAATTAATCAACACACGGATAATACATATTTATAACACTTTAAAGTACTATTATTTAGTATTCATATTTACGTCCGACTAATAAGTCAAAATCGACATATGAGTCAACTATTGTAAGCATATGAAATATGTGTGATTCAATTCAATTCAAAAGTCTCCATTCCAATTATGTATATCCAATGTACTTGTCCAAAGTAGGTCATGTTATAATTAGGAGGGAGACATATTAACAAATGAGGTGTTGATTTCTTTGGAATCTTTGTGTACTTTTTTAATCTAACTTTATATTTTGATTTCTTTTTTACTTAAAAAAGCATGCTCGTCATTATTAGCAGTCTAGATTTTCAGACGAAACTATCGTATATAAACATATATAGAGTATCAAAGCAGACAAAAGTATATTAAATCCTCACTATTATATACTTTCTTCATTCGCTATGTTTTCGCTCGAAAGTCGATTTAACTAATTTTTAAATTAATTTAATATTTTAAATTTAAATATTTAAAATATATATAAAAAGTTAAAAGCTTATTGGAGAAATAATCTCTTTATATTGCAAAGTAAGGGTTAGAATGGGACAGAATCATTATAGAGTTAATTAATACACATGAATGCTACACATTTATAACATTTTAAAACATCATTATTCATTACTCATATTTGCGTCTAACTAATTAGTCAAAATCGACATATAAGTCAACTATTGTAAGCATATTCAAAAGTCAACTATTGTAAGCATATTCAAAAGTCTCCATTCCCATTCTGTATATCCAATTTACTTGTTATGTCCATGTTGTAATTGGGGAACAATAATGAGAATTGAGATGTTAATTTCTTTGAAATCATTGTGTACTAATTGAGCACGTCTAACATATTTTTTCACAGTAGCAGAATCATTATAACTGACGTCGTTGAGTTCACCGTTGTAGAACTCAATAATTACACCTACTTATTCAACACTATACTTCGATTCTGCCCTTCTAAAAGGAACACCGGCTCTAACAATTCTATCACCGTCTATTAAAACGGTCAAAAATTTTCAAAAAAGGAGGCATACGATGTACAAAAAGTTCACGCCCCTTCTTATCTCTAAAGGTAGGGTGTCCTAACCAGCCAACCGCTATTCCATCTTCGTTTTCCATTGAACCTGCTTTGAATAATCCTCCTTTTGCCGGATTATATTTTGCCCTTTTTATTTAAAAAATCATGCTCGTCACTGTTAGCGGTCTAAAGTTTTAGATGAAACCATCATATATATAATATCAAAGCAAACTTAAGTATATTAAATTCTCACTTTTATTTATTTTTTAAAAAATTCACATACTTCACTCATAAAAGAAAACTAAGCCCTCGCGTTAGGGAGTGCTAAAAGAATAGTTAAAAATACTTTTTTCATTGTAATTTATTTGTCTTATTTTACTCTTTTGTTTATTTAACAAAATATTTTTTTGATAATTTTTAAATTTTTGTGTACATTTTACCAGACTCTACTTATAGAATTTCACTGCATATGTTGTTATTTTTAACTTTTTATATTACATGTTTAAGACTAGAAAATCAACGGAGATTTAGATACATTTTATATATATGTAATTCAAAATTATGATATTTAAGAATTATGAAAAAATAATCTCTTTATATTGCAAAGTAAGAGTTAGGATGTGTACAATCCATAATCCGTCTTTCTCAAAGATATTAGTGAAATTATACTGAATTTATTGTGTAAAAGCTATACGAAAAAAATATTATAACTTGTAACTTTTTTATATATTATTTTTTTTGTCTCATTTTATGTGACACTCCTTTTCTTTTTAATCTGTTCTCAAAAAGAATATAGTTGGAAACAATTTAACAATAAAAGTTCTCTTTTACTCTTAATAAAATGATTACAAGGCATACAAATATCTAAAAATTATTTTAAACCATAAATTTCAAAAATATTCTTTTTTCCTTAAACCCATTGTCGTATCATGTCATGTCGAGTGAAAGAGTGTCATATATAATAAAATAGATAAAATAATATGATCATGAAAAAAAATAAGACGGAGAAAGTAATTTTTTAAAAATTTGATTAAAATCTACTCAATTTAATTTTGAAAAATGAGATGTGACAAGTAAAAATTAACGAGGAATATTCACCTCACTGCTTTGATCAGTCTATTGCTGCATTTTTTTTTAATTCACGTAAAAAACCTTTTATATTATCATTAGCGGTGGAGTCAAAATTTTGATTAAGAGAATTATAAATTTTAAAGAGTAGACACACAAATTAATTAATAGAGATTTAATATTTATTATTTTCATCATATATAAATAATATAATTTTTTATCACTTTCAAATGAACCTCTAACTATAATGTGGCTCCGTCACTATTTTTTTACTATATAAGGTAGACCCTACGAAGAATAAGAAATGTGAAATTGACCTTTAATTTGTTCTATTAAGAACTTTTAGTAGCCAAATAGACTACGTGTTCGTGTCAATATCGTAGCCATGTGTTCTCTTCTTTACTTAACTCACAATCCACTAAATCTATAAAACCAACTTTCATACTCCCACAAAATTCTTAAAACCAACATAATTCCTAGTCATATCACTTCACTTACTGCAAAGTTTGAATATTATCGACTATTATAACAGTGCGACTATATTTTAAGCGAAAAAAATAAGTAATAACTCAATGACGTCTAATACGACTAACTTGGAGAGAGATCACAACTTGCAAGAAACATCATCATCTTCGGGAGGAGCTCAAGATGAAGGAGCATTCCAACTAGCTTCGAGTCGACCGAAGAAATGTGCTGGGAGGAAGAAGTTCAAGGAAACTCGCCATCCGATTTATAGGGGAGTGAGGAGGAGGAATAATAACAAGTGGGTTTGCGAGGTACGTGAGCCTAGCGAGCAAAAACGAATATGGTTAGGGACATACCCTACTCCAGAAATGGCTGCTCGAGCTCATGATGTAGCAGCATTAGCACTAAGAGGCAATCTAGCCACTTTGAATTTCGCCGACTCTAGTTGGCGATTGGAGGTTCCAACATCCAAGGATCCTGAAGAACTACGTCAAGCTGCTATGAAAGCGGCTGAAGCATTTCGTCAGGATACTGAATTAGTTGGAGTCGATTATATGAATGAGGAAATGAAGTCCCAAGAAGATATTGTTGTTGGTGGGGCCAATGGAAATGACAATAACATACAAAATATGGAGATGGAAAACATTTTATGTTGTAATAATTGGGGAGAGAATAATGAAATGTTGGAAATAGAGGGATCATCATCATGGCAAGAAAAGATGGCTGAGGGGCATTTGTTTTCGCCAACTCCTTGTTTAGATAGTTGTTTCAGTTGGGATGATGTGGAAAGTGATGTTGAAGTGACTTTGTGGAACTATAATATGTAATTATTTTTCTCGGACTCAAGCGTGAGTATCTGATAAGGATACACGAAAGTATATTGTAGGATTATACCTGAATATAGGTGGTGATATATAGCTGATATATTATGATAAATATAATGTATGTATTTCGATTAATTAAAGTTATTGAACTAAAACTAATAAATATAATTTTTTTACGCATTGAGTATTATTACTCATAAGATATGCCATGTAATAGCATATGTATTGATGTAAATCTACAAAATCAAATCAAATATTCAAGCAACGTATATTTCTCGATCATAATTGTAGTTAAAGTTCCCAACTATTAATTACTTGTCCTAGGCCTTAGTCTAGTGATACGAATACATCACATGATATGTAAATTAGACATACATCATAAATTCAAATTGTACCATTAACGTTTTAATAACGATCAAACTTTAAGATATTCAATATTAATCCCATCTTATAACATTTAAGCTAGTGATTTCATTAGTATAAATTAACTAATTGCCCTAATAAACAAATTTTAAGTTAAAACAGTTCATAATCCCATCTGCTGATTTTAATTGGTAATCCTTCAAGAAATTTAATTTTTTATATTAGTTATTCATAGTATGATATTTTTTATATTATTTATATTTGTAACATTAAAACTCGTGGTTGATATGAGTGGGCTATTATAAAGTTCAAAATGTGTGGCTGAATTTAAAATCCTCCAATTTATTAAAAAACAATACATGACATAAGATGCATTACGTAGGGTTTATGTATCGTCATCTTTTTGACTTTAATGCTTTTCTTATTATATTATTTCTTACGTTTCAAGTTCATCACTTGATACCGCCAAAAGGATGGAGTTATTCCGTCCTTAATCAAAAATCTCGAATTCAATTTTTGGGGATGAAATTTTTCCTCAAATTCATTTGTGCAGTTATCTACGCAGCATGAATTCGGATATAATCGAACTTCAATGTAGATACCAAACACCAAATGAGAAACAAAAAAATTTATCACTTGATCAATAATTAAATCACATAAAGATAAAATACTTATTTGTACTCGATGTTTATTAAAATTACACCAAAACATAACTAATAAAATATATAAATTTATGCTTCCTTAAAAATAATTTGTCACAAGAGATAGAAGTACAAAAGGTGTCCCTCTAGGGATCACAATTGAGTGAGATGGATCAAATTTGAACGGATTGTAATGAGTCAAGATAATAAATAAGTTAAAATTAACCTGATTCAACTTTTACTAATTTTTTTTAAATATTTAATACTTAATTAAATTTATTTTATTTATTCTGACTATATAAAATATATCAAATTTTAAAAATATTTTGACAAGATATCACTCGAGTCAATTTAGTTACATATTAACTCAACTTTAAATGAATTGAATTTAATTTTACCGACTCTCACCTGCTATGTCGGAGTGACATAGGAAGTGTGTTGCACCCGTGTGTTATGTTTCCTGGGAACTCAAAAATGTTTGTCCCATTGACTAAAAGAAACTACCACCCACCCCAAGCCCCCAATTTTTATAGAAAAAAAACCCACTTCTAATCATATCCAAAACTTTACCAACTCACTTCTTCAAGTCTTCAACCAATAAAAGAAACCTCCTCGTACATTCTTCACTTTTCTATCCATATAAAATATAAGCATGTGACTTTTTCTGTCTGACTTTGATACATTATATACTCCCCCTTTTGACTTGGGCAAAAGAAAGACTTTAAAATTTACTGTCTAAAATCTTTATTAGATATTTATATAGTTGAGAATTATTTAATTAAATATAAAAAAATTTTAAAAATAAATTATTTTTAATCTGAATAAGGTAACATTCTTTTTTAGATAGAATAAAAAGAAAGTGTTGAATATAAAGAAACAAAGAAAGTATATTTTTAAGGGCAATAACTTCTGAATTTTATGATTTAGATTAAATATATTTCTCGTTAAAAAAGGGTATATATATATACACACACATCACTTTTATAACCAGCGATATATTGTCGGGACACGTGTACGACCTTTCTCTATTTTTGAAGCAGACCCCACAAAGTTTTTCCTTTTCACATCATTTTTTAAGGAAAAATGTTTTTCCGTGTTCGCGTCCATATCGTAGCCACGTGCTTTCATTTTCTTTACTTAATTCATAATCCAAAAGTATATCCAAAATCTATAAAAACCACACTCAAACTTTCACCAAATTTTCAACAAACAACTACCACCTCACTTCACAACACTTCAAACTCCAAGAAAATCAGTAGCTTATTACAGTCTGCCACGTGTCTAATTATGAATAACCACTTGAGTTCGTATTCGGCACATCTCAACCCATTAAGTGCAACGACACCTTCCGATGAGGAAGGAATACTGCTATTAGCATCGAGCAGGCCCAAGAAACGTGCTGGGAGGAAGAAGTTCAAGGAAACTCGCCACCCAGTTTATAGGGGAGTGAGGAGGAGGAATAATAACAAATGGGTTTGTGAGCTACGTGAGCCTAGTCAACAGAAAAGAATATGGCTAGGGACTTACCCTACTCCAGAAATGGCAGCTCGAGCTCATGATGTAGCTGCATTAGCACTTAGAGGTAATCTAGCCACTCTGAACTTTGCCGACTCTCGTTGGCGATCACCAGTGCCGGCATCAAAGGACCCCAAGGATATACGCCAGGCAGCAGTTACAGCCGCACAAACTTATTCTCAGGATCATGAACTGGTTGGAGTCGACTATATGAACGAGGAAGCTTATTCCAGTACTATTGAAGAAGTAAAGTACCAAGAGATTGATATTGCGAGGGATGACAATGGAAGTAGTAGTGATTTTGGCGCAAAGGAATTGAATATTGACATGGCGAACGTTTTATGTTGTAAATGGGGAGAAGAAAACGAGATGTCGGAGATGGAAGGATGGCGAAAAAAGATGGCGGAGGGGCTTTTGTTTTCGCCAACTCCACGTTTAGGTAGTTGTTTCAGTTGGGATGATGTGGAAAGTGATGTTGAGGTGTCTTTGTGGAGTTACAATATTTGAAACTAACTTGCCAGTTAGTACAAGCTAGGAGTAGCATTTTACAGAAAAGGAGAAAAAAAAAAAGGAATAGTCAACCAGAATGATGTCAAAATGTTCACATTTAAAGAATATGTACACTGCAAATATATATTCATGTTATTATTTTTTTTGAAAATGATAATTGTATATTCATGTTACTATTTCCATATAGTTGAGAACCATTATTTGTAATAACAATCAAACCCAGTATAATACCACAAGTGGGGTTTGGGAAGGTAGGATTTATGCGAACCTTATCTTTACGGCTTTACCTTTTTGGCGCCCAGCCAACAAGGACATGCCTCTTCAAATTCCTTTTGCTCTTTTCGACATATCTCAAATTCATTTGTGCAGTTATTTCTGGACGTGAATTTTAATCCCTGAAATAAGATGGTTAAAAAGTTGTGTTAAATCATAGCAGGCAAATTTCAATATGTCTTTGCCAGGAATGTTACTTGGTGTAAGAAGGTACATTAATGTTTTCAATAATATTTTCTTTTTATAACTCTGGTATTCCGTCCAACTTGCACATACCTCAACTAATTAATTTCATGAGCTACCTATTGTCTCCGACCAGCACAGATACCGAGTAACACTCTTCCTGGAATGACTTTTTCTCTTTGAACTTTTAAGAATTTGTCTACAATGCAACCCAACCTACATGCTGCACAATGAATGAATGACTGGACTACCTTGCAAGCTATTATCCTTACGAACCTCCACAGCGTGTTGAACGAAATATTCATAAATCAGCTATTGCTACTACATAAATGCCTAGCATAAGAAAAACTATAACATTTAAATTGCAAAGGAGCTTTACCTAAACAATATGCTCAAAATTTTGCTACAAGGCAATCTCCCAACAGGAAAAGAACACTAGCAAGGAATTTTCAGAAGTCCAATAGATTTGCATTCCAACTATACACAAGCAAGGATTCATATAAAGTGTTTTTCGGTGCGAATTTTCACTAACAACAGAAAGCCCAAATTTCCATTTCTCTCAACCAACAGAAAAAGGTAGGGGGAGGTTTTCTCGCAAAGGAGAAATCCATTATTTCAACCTTCAAGCCCAGTGTATTATCAGATCGATCCTCTATCATTCACAAAAAAGTAGGGGGAGGATTTCAACTTGTGATAAAGACCTAAAATGGAGTACAAATTCCACTGTGACTACAACTAAACTGCTACAAAATCGAGTAGATTTTCAAACTAATTCATAATTAAATTAGATTCAATTCGCTAGCCAGGATTTGACCTCATGATAAGAGACTTTACAAGGAGCTTTTCCAAGCAAATGCAAGTCCAAACACAACTTCAACATTCAAAAATCACAATTTCAAAACCTTGAAATTTCAATTATCGACTTCAAAATCTATGGCCAAACAGGAGCTTACTATAACTAAACTGCTACAAATCAATTCATAATTAATTGCATTTTGATTCACTAGCAAAGACTTGAACTCGTGATAAAAGACTCTAAAAGGAGTGTAAATTTTCGTTGCAAGCTAGCATTTAGCCATAGATTTTGGAGATTTATGCTCAAATCTCCGTTTGTCCCTGAAAATTTGATAATTCTGATATTCAAGTATTTTCAGTTCCTACACAAAATTTCACTCTAAACTCGCAAAATGCATGTCCAAACACAACTTCAAAAATTCAAATTTTCAACTTCAAAATCAATGGCTAAAAACGGGAGATAACATTAACTAAACTGCTACAAATTCAAGTATAGATACAATAAATAAGTAAAAATTCTTGCTCTGTGCGAATTTTTCAACTTACAGGCCAAGGACACAACGATTGACTTCATGGCCTTCCTCGATGCATTTTTCCGGTTTCCGATCCAAATTTTTTCACCGAAAACTCCATATTGTCACTCGGGCACCGACGTTGACATCAGCACCGCCGACGTCGGGATTGGATTCCCTGTAGAAGCCACCGCGCTCGTCAATTCCCAATCGTTTTCGTCCTTGGCGGCAATCGGAAACCTTCAAGTTTTGTATTTGGGCTGTTTACTGGGTCGAGCTTGTTATCGGCTGGGCCGTTAGGATGAAAGTGGGCTGATTTAGACAAAATGTTCTCTTTTAAGGTTACTATTTAAATTTTGAACCTTTTAAAAAGTAGCCTATCCAAAAGGGATACCACAAATCTACAATATACACTCTAATTCTACAGAGTTTGAAAGAGTTCAATATCTCCCGAGATAAAATATTTACTAGTAAATTACTTAACATAACCATAGTTTTACTCAGTTACAGTTCGTCACTACAGTTCAATGAAAATGATTATTAATGTCTGAAATTTATATATTGACAGCGAACTAGTTATCTTGTTTGTTATTGTCCTTTTTAAGGTTAGAAGAAAAAAAAAAGATTTAGATTCAAAAATCCAAGATGGTATCTTATGGAAATTAAATATTAAATTACAATTTCCCTTTAGTCATTGTCAATCCTTTTTAAAGCAAATATGTGAACATAAAAAAAATTAATTAAATAGAGAAAGATAGAGTGTGGACCCTTATACAAATAATACAATAAGGTCAAATCTTGCATTAATTTTTTTTTCATCATCATGTGTAAACTTGACATCATTCTTTCAACATCCCCTTTTCATCATTCAAATTATACTGAGTTTCAATTTATTTATTCAATTTTAGTCCGATCTTATCAAAATATAGATTCCAAAATTCAAAATTATATCTTATGAAAATTGAGTGTTAAATTTCAATTGCCTCTATAGTCATGGTCAATGTACCATAAAAAGTATACCTCATTTTATCAATTTTCGAACTTGCGATATGCTTATTCATATCTCAATATAATAAAAATACGAATATAAATAATATCGAAGCATATATAAATTTATTCAACATTATATACGAAAAGAATAAGATCTTTTTTAAGCATTGATAGTAATAGTCTTCCTTATTCTCATGTGAATTATGATAGACCTAAAATTTTATATTTTCTTCATCATATTTAGATTATTTTTTTTCAAAGTTAAAAGGAAAAAAGAATTTTGAAAGTAAGCCTAGATTCCAAAATTTGAAGTCCCACATAGTTGGAATCTTACAAGAAATTAGATTCCAAAATCCAAGATAGTATCTTGTGGAAATTAATTGATTGTTAAATTATTTAATACCACAAAATAGAATAGGACCCATAGCCTTATAATAATACAAATATGGGGTCAAATGTTGGTATGTATCATTTTTCTTATTATCATTATTAAAAAAGAATGCTCTAAATCATAGAACTGTAATAAGATATATGATTAATTAATATTTAATTATTAAATTTAAAAAGTCAATAAGCATTAAAAGTTAATATGTAAATACATGTTATGAATTTGTTGATTTGATATAAACTCTAATTACAAATAATTTATCAAAGAGTCTTGTCACTAGTTGTGATTCTTCTCCTTCTCCTTCTTCCATTAAGTATTTTTATTCATTTTCTATTTCAGCATATAGAAGCTTCGGGTCGTGAAAGGTTTTTGAGCGAAATTTACTTTATTATCTTTTGATAAGATATGAGTTGTGAGATTGATGCAAACTCTGACTCCAATAATCAAAATGAATTCATATAATTCTTGATTAATTATTACCATAAAAAATTGTGTTGGAATGGCAATAATATTTTTCTATCTTAATCAGTTATCTTGGGTTCGAACTTTGATAATGAATAACTTTGGTTGGAAGCCTAATTTATCTCTAAAATGAGAACTTTTTGCTGCAAATCATTAGTCGATAAATTTCAACGTAAATATCAAATAACGAGTGATTGATGTATTATTATACATGCAACTAAAGCAATCACAATATCTACTCATATTTAATATCGATAACTAGAATACACAAAGATCAAATGTTATTTATTTAGTTCATTTAAAGGATCAAAGAAAGGAAGAAAAAGAAAAAAATCTAAAGGACCTAAGGGCGTCACCTTGTGGCTAATGAAGCATGTGAGAACCATTAGGCATCATATTTAAATTTCAGTAAAAGATAAAAAATACTAAATGATTTCTTCTTCTATATCATAACCTTGATAAATTGAGTTATTTAATATTTATTGCTGATAAAAATTGATAAATATCTTATTAAAATATATAAAATACGCAAAAACTATTTGAACACTGTGATTATAAATTCTTTAAAAAATAAAATGTGTTTCTATAGCTTCTCATGATTAGTGAATAATACCCTACTAGCTAGTACTAACATAACGTCATCATATAGACAGATATATATATATTATGATCCTAACCAATCAAATTTTGAGTCTTGAATACGTTATATTATTCAATTCTTTAAAAAATTTATCATGGAGTAAATAATTTGATCAATAAATATTTTATAAAAATGAGCGATTAATCTATCATAGAGTAAATAATTTGATCAATAAATATTTTATAAAAGTGAGCGGTTAATCTATCATAGAGTAAATAATTTGATCAATAAATATTTTATAAAAGTGAGCGCTATATGATACGTGGAGTGTGGCTATTATGATTACTTCTTACCTAACAAAAAATTACTTAATTATTAATATTTTATGTTAAAATTATTAAATCAATTTAAACAAGTTTTCATTGATTTATTTTTTAATTTAAATCCAAAGTT
The DNA here is from genome assembly GCA_000787875.1 of Solanum virginianum. Taxonomy (NCBI): domain Eukaryota; kingdom Viridiplantae; phylum Streptophyta; class Magnoliopsida; order Solanales; family Solanaceae; genus Solanum; species Solanum virginianum. Next base: position 88,603 of record DF357463.1, on the reverse strand, counting down.
TTAAGAAATAATAAAATGAAAAAATCAGTTAAATTGGCTAGGTGACTTTCTAAGTGAAATATCATTAGTAAAGATATCATTAGTAAAGTGATTTTTTGAATTATAAAATAAAGTTGAGTGACTTTCTAAGTGAATCATTCAAAGTTAAGTGATTATTTGAGATATTAACTTGATAATGGAGTGTCAGGTAAGAAATTCATTATTTCCTTCACCTATCCAAACCATCACTTTCCTCGTATTAAGACATACCTCAATACACAACTGCTCAAAATATGTTGTCTCTAATCAATAACAGACGTGTGTAAGCTAACTCAACATTGATATGCGTTTTAATATAAAGAGGAGTAGTTAGCGTTCAAAATATACCTAACGTATCTCAATGTTCAAAGTTTCACACATGGACTATTAGATGTGTGAACTTTCTATCTAAACATTATCAATTATTAATAAAAAAAATACGCATTAACTATTATTTGTTTTCTTTTTCTACGTGAAATATCACCATCATTTAAATAGTAAATGACAACAATTAATAATACTTGAATTGTATTTTGATAAATGTTTTATAATAGTTTAAATAATAAACTCATATCCAATCTTATTTAATGCTAGATTATAAGGATCCAATCATATTTAATTTGTTTCCACTTAATTATGATATTCAAGATTCATAACCTAACGTTATGTATAGTAATTAATTACATTCTATGTGTAATATAAGTTATATAGACTGCATCTTGCATCTATTAAAACAAAAAAATAAGGAAAAGGAAAAGTAAATTTTTTAAACAATTCATCCATATGATAATTCAAGTATAAAATTCAAAAATTAAAATATTTTGAATGTATCTTTTATCCTTCATTCTGTCAAAAAGACTAATAGTTTAGATAGATAAATATAGCGTTGAAAATAAAATATTAAAAATTGAATTACTGAATCATGCATTTTGATAATTTTTGAGCTTGATACGATATGTTAGTATCATTTGATATTTAGTATTTTTCAAAAACAATAGAATTAACAATATTAACTTTATAATATAATCAATTCCAACTATAATACAATATTTACTAAATATCGTACCGAAGCAAAATTCAAAAGTTTGATATTCAATATCTACTTTTAACTACTAAGTATCAAACTCAAAATTTTAAAAATTTCAAACTGAACACGAAACATACAAAAAAAAAAATAATTTAAGCGTGTTTTTTATCATTAACTCGAAATATTAGTAGAGAGAACACGTGCTCCATTTTGCGTACAAACAAAACCCCGATTAAAGGCTAGTTTCGCTAACTATATATAAACTCTTCACCACATTTTTCATGAACAAATTTCTTCACATGAAATTTGAAAGTTCAAAATCTACAGAAAGCTAATATTTGAAGAAAAAAAATTCAAATTTGTTGTTCAGAAATCAGAAAGATCACGAGTTTTGTTGTTTGTTGTTAGTTTTTTTTTTTTTGATCCAGCTCGGAGTTGCTCTGTTTCACCGTCGAATTCTGTGAATCTGAAGAAAAACAGAGTTCATTGTTTGTTGATGTTCATCTAAGAGTTCTTCTCCAAATTGCTGCCATTGCGGATACGTACAGGTAATTGCTTCGGGAATCTATGAGGAAATTATTGCAGATTTGTGTTTATCTAAGTGCTCTGTATTTTCGAAGATTTTCTGTTGAATTTTGTGAATCTGAAGAAAAACAGAGTTCATTGTTTGTTGATGTTCATCTAAAAGTTCTTCTCAAATTGCGGATACGTACAGGTAATTGCTTCGAAAATCTATGAGGAAATTATTGTGGATTTGTGTTTAATCCTAGTGCTCTGTATTTTTCGAAGATTTTCTGTTGAATTTTGTGAATCTGTAAATTTTTATCTGTTTGGAGCTTTGAAAATCTAAAATGAAATTATTGTAGAATATGTATTTTCAGAGTAAGTTCTTCACGTGAATGCCTGCATATTTGTTTCTATATGTGTATGTATATAGATGTGTTTGTGTAGAAGCGGATCCAGAATTTTGAATTTTGTTGATTCTGGATTCTGGATTCTGGAAAGGGGAGCTTACTGGGTTGTGAAGGAATTTCGTATATCGAGTTTTAGCCTGCCTAATACACGTAAATAGAACTCTAGCTCTGCGCCTATATGTGTGATGTGTGTGTGTGTATATATATATATT
>DF357463.1:52158-68932 GCA_000787875.1 Solanum virginianum | reverse complement strand
TCTCTCAACCAATTTTTTTGAAAATTTGAAAACATCGTAAATGCATTTAGAACGGTCATCTTCACATTCACTTGAGGAATGTCAATCGATACCTCTTTGTCGAAAAAGATATTATTTCGTAGGTAAAAATATTTTCTTTACATGTATACATTAAATTGAGACAATGGTCCTCTAGAAATAATCTCCTTATATCTATGAGATAATGGTAAGATTTGCGTATATTTTATCTTCCCGACTCTACATGTGGAATTTCACTGATTATGTTGTTATTATTGTTATGTATACATTAAATAGTGACACCTTCTAATTTCTACGTAATTTTACTTCTTTAAATTATGATACTTTTTAAATAAAATTCTGATTCCGTCATTGCCCATTCCGCCGCTCCTCCCCACTACAACACCCACATCACCCTACCCCTATCCATTTATATTGTTTTGTATATTAGATATACAACAAATATTTTTTTTTATTGTGAGTCAATTTTTTTTTTTTTAAAATATAAATTTTCCACATGTCTGCAGAACTAATATATTTTTATTTATTTTCTTCTCATGTCTGCGGTACATCAAAATGGAAAAATATTTCTCAGTTTCACCGTTGGCACACCAACACACTAGTATAAATACATGAATCTCCTTTCTTCCTTCTGCAAAACGAAAAAGTGTAAGTGTGTTCGCCGGCGGTTATTTCGATCTGTTCCGTTCAAAACCGACTCGGAGAAGAAAGAGTGTCTCTGTGTGTGTGTTCGCCGGAAGTTATTTCGATCTGTTCAGTTTTTAGTAATAGTCGGACGGAGAAAAGAAATCGGAAAATGGCAGCTCAACCGAAGAATGTCGGAATTCTCGCCGTCGAGATTTACTTCCCTCCTACTTGCCTACAACAGGTATTTTTTTTTCTCTCAATCGATCGATCGGCGCACACACTGCGAAATTAATACCCTGTTGGGCCAAGTTTTTGAACTGTTTAGTCAAATTTCGGAGAAAATAACTCAAAATTGTTTTTCGAAGATAAAAAAATAAAAAGATTTTTTTTGAGAAAAAAAACAAAAAATTAGAAACAGTTTTTAAAAGTTCAGAATTTTTTTTTCCAGTTAGCTAAACACAAATTATTTCTCATGGAAAATGAAAATAGCTAAAAAGAATTTCTCGAACTCATAATTTTAGGATTGAAAGTGTGGATGCTTATTAGTGGAACAACTCTCTTTTATCCTAAAAAATGAAAATAGTACTTTTCAAAATAAGCAATTTTTGAAGTTTGGTTGAATAGATTATAAATTTGATCATAGATATGCACTTTAATCTAAGTTGTTCGTACTCTTCAAAAATGCAGTCACATTTATATCAGATTCTTGAAAAATATACTTATTTTTGGAGAATCTAACACGCACTCTTTGATATTTTTGAAAAATCCGAGCAACAAAGCTGTTAAATGATTACTAAATACTTAGTCTATTTTTGGTGTTTTAATTAGTTATGATTATAACTAGAGGATGACAGATATGTATATTAATTACTTTGAATAATTGAATGATTAGCATATTATTAGGTGGGGGGAGAGAGAAATATAGACTCACTTCTAGCGCGTGGTTGGACTTTTAATTTCTCAACCTTTCTGATATGGAATTTTCTTTTCTTTTTTGTTTTTTTTTTTTAGAAAACATATTGGAATATATATTTTTTATTTGTTATTCTGTTAAAAAAAGTACCCTTTTGTGCCAATTTACGTGGCACTGGTTGATTTGACACAAATTTTAAAAAAATGATGTCTTCTGAAACTTTTGATTTCAAACAAACATTAGATATTTGTGTCACAAAAGTGAAAGAAGAATTTTTAAAAAGTTGTTTTTAATTATTTAAAAATGACTTTTCTTTTGGATAGACCGAGAAGAAAATTGTGTCATATAAATTGCGACATATAAAGTAATATTCTCTTGGTAGATAATAGTATTACTCCCTCTGTCCCATTCTATGTGGCAACCTTTCCTTTTTGATCTGTACCAAAAAGAATGTTGTCTTACTCTAACTAGAAACAATTTAATTTTAAGATTACCTTTTTACTCGTAATGAAATGATTCTCAGCTACATAAAAATTTAAGAATTATTTTAAGCCACAAGTTTCAAAAGTCTTTCATTTTTCTTAAACATCGTGCCAAGTCAAAGGGTGTCATGTAAAGTGGGACGGATGGAGTACTATTTGGGGAGTTAAATGATGTTCCAAACATGTGAGAAATTATTTTTGTTACAAGTAATTGTGATTTGTAGTACTTTATACAAGTGTAAGGCAATTAAATTCTCATCACTTGCAAAAATAAATTCATTGTATTGCAATATATAGGAAGCATTAGAGGCTCATGATGGAGCAAGCAAAGGGAAATACACGATTGGTCTTGGACAGGATTGCATGGGCTTTTGCACTGAGGTGGAAGATGTTATATCAATGAGGTATGGCTCCTTTCTTGGGAAATTACACTACGTAAATAGTTCAATATTTTACGTAGATAGATTATATGTTGAGTTCTCTTTGCTTCTTAGCATGTTTACTTCTTTATATTATGAAGTATGTCGTTTGAAGGTGTTGGTAATTTCTTCTGCTAGATGAAGCAAAATAAATTTATCTTTTTGTACTTTTTGTTGCTATACTCTCTTCTAATTAAACTGTTCATGTTCAGTTTGACAGCAGTTACTTCCCTTCTGGAAAAGTATGCTATTGATCCTAAGCAAATTGGTCGTCTAGAGGTTGGAAGTGAAACAGTAATTGATAAGAGCAAGTCTATCAAGACATTCCTGATGCAAATATTTGAGGTACTGGCTCGCCTGGTCTAGCAATGCTTGTCTAGTAAATTGTCTATAATAACTTGTTACTTGGATCTTCAGAATTATCATCTCGTGTGAGTCAGATCCTCCAAGAGTACTGCATTTTTGGAGGATCCGAGCGACATAGATCATAGCACATTCAAATGTGTAATTTTAAACTTCTTGTTTCCCCTAAGTAAATCGATTGATCTGTCAAAGTGAAAACAAGATAGCTAGAGATTTACTCACTGCAAACTAGCTCAGGATGTTGAATATATCTTGCAGCCAAGTATTAGGAAAGAGATTTGCAATGTTGGAATCACTTTTTCTGCCTTAAATATGCTGTAATGTTATGTTAGGCCCTGAATTCACTTCTTCATGCAGTTCATTAGATGATGAGTTTATTGTTGTTGTGGAACATCCTTAAAAATGATTGTTGCATCTGTTTTGTTTGTCTCTCGTGACCTTTGACTTCACAAGCAGAGGTTTACATTATGACTAAGAGAAATTTGTTCAACAAAAACTTATCCTGCTTCCTTAATGTGTCAAACAAGCAGAAATGTGGAAATACTGACATTGAAGGAGTCGACTCAACTAATGCATGCTATGGGGGAACTGCTGCATTGTTCAACTGTGTGAATTGGGTTGAGAGCTCTTCATGGGATGGGCGCTATGGACTTGTCGTATGCACTGATAGTGCGGTATGTGCACCACATTTATTTTCTAGAGCATGTGTGTTGTCTTTTAAAATATCGAGTATGTGTTGCTCATTTGGCACATATTTGCGAGCATCTGCATGATAAGCACTCATTCGGGAGCTTATATTGACAGGTCTATGCTGAGGGAGCTGCTCGGCCTACTGGAGGGGCTGCAGCAATTTCCATGCTAGTCGGGCCAGATGCTCCTATTGTATTCGAAAGCAAGATTAGGGCTAGCCATATGGCCCATGTCTATGACTTTTACAAGCCCATCCTCGACAGTGAATATCCAGTAATTCTCTTTAGCCACTGCAATTGTTTATCATCTGTTTTTCACAAGAATGCTTTGATATGTTGTTTACTGGACAAAATTTAAAAGAAATATATAGGAAATTGTTTGAGATTGGTATATGAATTTCCATCTGTGCTCTATATAATGGTAATTGTTGGTTTGCAGGTGGTTGATGGGAAGCTTTCACAAACTTGTTATCTCATGGCACTTGATTCTTGCTACAAGAGCTTATGCAACAAGTAAGTTGCCGGTCGAGCACACATAACATTCCGAAATAACCTCTTCATTATCTTCTTTAATAACCTCTTTGTTCACATTCTAGATACGAAAAATTGGAAGGCAAGCAGTTTTCGATTGATGATGCAGCCTATTTTGTTTTCCATTCACCATATAACAAGGTACTTTGCAGATCTGATATGATCTTTTTCTTCTACAAATGACATGATGATAAGGATTACCTGAACGTTTTATTTAATCCTGCAGCTTGTACAGAAGAGCACTGCTCGATTGATGTTCAATGACTTTTCAAGGAACGCCAGGTGTGTTGCAAATATCCTGTATTAAAGGAATCACTTTTTTATTTTATATACGGAATTCAGTTGGCTTATCTTCTTTGATTTTGCATTTGCAGTTCCATTGATGAGTCTACAAAAGAAAAGCTGGCACCATTTTCATCCCTAACTGGTGATGAAAGTTATCAAAACCGTGATCTTGAGAAGGTCCATAATTGATTTCCAAGAAATTTAGTTTTTGTCAGTTCAAATGTTTTGTGCTGATCTCCCTGTATCAGAAATTAAGCATTAAGTAGTTTGAGTTGCTCTAACAATTATAATCTTGCATGTTCAGACATCCTGGCAAGTGGCGAAACCATTTTATGACGAGAAGGTGAAACCATCCACATTAGTACCAAAACAAGTTGGCAACATGTACACCGCATCTCTCTATGCTGCTTTTGCATCCCTCCTTCACAATAAGCACAGTTCATTGGTAATTATGAGCTACTTCTTTTCCTTTTGCCCTGTTTCTTGTTATAATCTATCGTGTTTCTAATAATTTCAAATGATTTTGTCAACTCAGGCTGGACAGCGGGTAGTCCTGTTCTCTTATGGAAGTGGATTGACTGCAACAATGTTCTCGTTAAGGCTTCACGAAGGTCAACATCCTTTTAGCTTGTCAAACATCGTATCTGTGATGAACATTGAAGAGAAATTGAAGTCGAGGCATGAGGTATGCTAAGAGTGTTTTTATATTTTATTCGTGGACGTTGAACTCCTTACCAACTCTGTGCTGGTTCATAATCATCTTTGACAAATGACTTTTGTGCAGTTCACTCCTGAAAATTTCATCGAATCGCTGAAAATAATGGAGCACAGGTACGGGGGTAAGGACTTTGTGACAAGCAAGGATTGCAGCCTTCTAGCTCCGGGTACCTACTACCTCACAGAAGTCGATTCAAAGTACAGAAGATTCTATGCCAAGAAATGTGTTGAGAATGGACTTGCTAATGGTCACTGAAGATAATGCAACTTCCATAAAATTGGCTTGTACTCTTTTAATTATTGCAATCACATAGAGAATAATCACTTCAAAATAACATATAGTTTCTTTCATGATATTTCAATTTTTCTCTACTTTCCAACAAATTCTATGTTTCTTGTGTTCATCAATGTAATGTAGTCTACATTTATTTTCTAGAGCATGTGTGTTGTCTTTTAAAATATCGAGTATGTGTTGCTCATTTGGCACATATTTGCGAGCATCTGCATGATAAGCACTCATTCGGACTATAGTTTGATATCGGCTATATGAATCCATTGCATCAGTTCCTTCTGTGTAGGAACGTTTCAACGTTCCAACGAATTCATCATTCAAAGGATTCGCCATGTTAGACTATGTTTTGTGATGCTCACATATGTAGAGTTCATATGTTTCCCTTCACCATTTCAACTTAATAGTTGAATGAGGCGATCAAGAAAGTCGTGGGCCTCATAGTACCCACAATGCAACATTGGAATCTATAAGAGTAATTCTGTATTGCAGATCAAGATATAGAACTTCTTTATACTGTCAGTGTATAGAACATAAATTCATACAATAATAATCCTTAAAACTAAAAAATATAGTAATTCTTTCACCAATGAAATATCAACTATTACAAGATCGAATCGCGAAATAAAACTGTCTTTAAAAAATCAGGAATAAATGTTTGATAAGTTTCATTATTTGAAGTTGACATTGGCTTGATAAGTCATTCCTACTTGCCAATTAGAAGGTGCAACATTAGTAACTATAATTGTTTCATGAGATGTGTAAGATGTGACCTTAAAAGAAAGTGATTGGCCACTTAGAGTTGCAAATGCTTGATATGAAGCTCCCCAATTATGGCTCATAGGTAACCAACTTGTTTTAGTTCCTTTCACCCACATACTTGCAATATCTCCACTTCCACCAACATTCATCACATATACCAATAACCAATAGCCATTTCCTTGGAAACTAAACTTGATTCCTCCTTTTTTAACACAAGGTACCCTACAACCATGAAAGTAATGGTACATATTAGAGGTAGTAACTAGTAAATACTTGGGTGGAGTAGTCGAGGTGCACACAATTGATTCTACCATTATTATTATTCATTAAAAAAATTCTATTAGGTACAATGTATTAGCTACACTTATATTTTATAGTTCGATCTGATGATAATGAATTAGATTGAACTCATAGAATCTGCCTTCAAAAGATCCGTTTGGTAAAATCTGAGGTAAGTATGTAACACATCAATGATAGAATGTTACACAATTAAAGATTGTGGTGGGATAGATAAGCCCTCTATCCTTAGTCAGAATCTTCGGGTTTGAGCTGTAGGAATGGAAGAAAATCCTAAGATGGAGAACTTTCTTTTTTAATGAGTTCTATGCAACGTGAATTTGAAATAATCAGGACCCTAGAGTGGATACTAGGCACCAGGTGGGAAAACAAAGGCGGCTAATCAAATTCACAGCAAAAAGTCCTACTATAAGTGGGTAAAACATTCTCTACTAAAGGCAACTTTATTTATGGGAAGCGAACTCAAAACATCTGATTGGAGGAGTACTTATCAATGCACCACAGTCTTTGTTAGTGACTAGAATATTAAAGACATAATAAACAAGCAGACATCAAACCTGGTCTGAACCAGCAAGTAAGCACTCCAACTTTAAAAATACATATTTTGACACTTCAGTTCGGTCTCAATTGGAAACTAAACGCTCCAACTACGGTGTCTCGTGGACACTTGACACTGACATGACACATAAGTTTTGAAAGTGTCTAGATGATCATTTTGTAAGTTAAGGTGTTCAATTGACAGAGTAGAGTTGAAGTATCTAGATATGCATATTCAAAGTTAAAAGACTTAAAGTGCTTACTTGCCTGCTAAGGTTAAATGTCTATTTATGTATTACGCCGCCACATGTTCAAACAAAAAATAAATCATTACCTACGATAAGAAACAGGGACAATTCCAGCCTTCCATTGAGCAATTTTCATGAAAGCAGGTTTAGCCATATCAAAATGTGTTCTAGGGGGATTACACCAACCACCATTGTTACTGTCTTGTGCTTGATTTGGTGGACATAGATTTGTTGCTGTCACTGTCACAATTGTTGAGTAGCAAGATTGTGATTGCACACATTTTATTTGGTAACATTGTCCACATGCAAATCCCTTGTTGTATAATACTGAGCTCAATGCTGCTGTATCTGTTCCATAACCTGAATCAAATAAATTTCCATATCCACAAGCTCCACCTACAAAAAAAAAATAAAAAAAATTCACATTATTAGTCTGTTTTAATCTGTTGTAACAGGTAATCTGTCTTATTTCACATGTTCATCACAAGAAGATTTTAATCTTTCATCTTTCTTTGAGTCGAGTCTACCAGAAATACTCTCTCTATCTTTTCATGATATAGTAACATATGCATATATTCTAATCTCACTACACCCCAGTTGCGAAATCACACTAAATTTGTTGTTATTTTGTTTTGTGGTCGGACCCTTCCCCAAATCGTGCGCATAGCGGGAGCCTTGGTGCACTGGACTTGCCTTTTTTTTGTTGTTATTTTGTTTTGTAGCAGGTAATCTGTCTTATTTTGTAGGTTAGTTCTATATTTCTTCCATTCTTCAAAAAATGCAATTGGACGCGTATCTATTTTTCTCAGAATGTGCTATGACCCTTTGCATAGCCGAAACTCACCTTTAAATTTCTTACACAATCAAGTCACTTATTAGGAAATTGACTTATACCAAGCAATACAACAGTAACACTTCTATGTGAATTTCCATTATTTGAATATGAAAAATCATAACAACGAATATAAATCAAAATAGTTGATCAATTAAGTAAACGCACCCATTGTAGCAGAAGCAGTCTCATCGCCATAGAACGTGGCATGAGCGAGCTTCCAAGGTGTTGCTTGAAAGCCGCTAGGGGTGCCATAGCCTCCGCCTCTAGCTCGATCGATGAATGCTAGTGTTGCAACCACCAAGAATATTGTCAAGTTCCATCTATGGTGGAAAGAGGCCATGAAATTTTAGCTTACTCTAAAGAAAAATTGTAATGGCTTATTTGATTTTTGTAAATATAGGCCTTATTATATAGTTTGTTTTTGTTTTTGTGTGTGTATAAATAATGTTACAAAAATATGTACATTTCGTGCCATCACGAACATTGTAAGTTTTATATAAGTCAACTTTGGTTTTTGGAAATTAATTATGTTTTAGATTAAACGTGCTAGGTGGTTATAAACTAACTTGTTGGACAGTCCTGTTTTAGATTATAGCTTTATTTTTTTAAGTTACTATAATTAAACTTAAAATAAAACCGATAATGTTAGGTGATGTGGGTTGTTTAATTGCATGACATGTGTCATATCTTGTATTTGAATTGTAACAACTCTTATTGAGATAAAGAAGTTCCACATCAGTAAAATACAGAAGAGATGTAAAGTATCTAAGTAAGTATGTCAGCACAGGCTTAAAGCGGACAATATCACTAGCGAGTTGGACTATTACAGGAAAATCAAGAATTTGGGTTGTAAAATCGGATGTGTGAGTTGTTAGTGGCACGAATGGACCAAATGTGTCACTGATGACATATTTGAGCTTTTTCTCGGAATAAAATAACATGAGAAGAGAAGCTCATTAAAAGTTATTTTTTTTTATTGATATATTTATAGACACACATTACATTATATATCATATTCACACAATACAAGTTGTAAATCATTCACAAATTCAACATTGAACTTGTTTTTCATTTTCACAAACTGCATCATATGGTCTCACTTCCATGCAACTTGTGTTAAGAACAAATCAATTGTAAATCATCCTGCAAATTGCAAGAAATAAGTAAGCGGAATGGTTATGCTAAGGGCGAGGGGCGGATCTATAGATCATGTATTTGTGTTATGAAATTCACGTAATATGTATAAATAATCTATTCAGAACTCAGTAAACAAAAAGGGTGGTTGTCCAGAACCCATAATTTAAAGTCCTGGATCCCCCTTCTTTCGCTGTTGCTTGGACTCTCCAAAACTGTTGAAGTACCTGTAGCAGATCCTTCAAAAATGCATTATTTTTGGAGGATATGACATGTACTTGGTAGTAAACAATCCGAGCAACATAGGTAAAGAGACTAGGTACCTCGAATCATGCACTACTTCCTTCGGGCAATGTAATCAAACGCGTGTCTGCATCATAGACCAAGTCCGTCCCACAACTGGAAAAGATGATTTTGATGAAGAGCTCACTATGAACAGATCATGACAAACACTGAAAACTAAAGTGTTTTCGACTTACCCTGAGCATTTTACGTTGTTGCTGGAACCTCCATTGGATACCGATAATATTGTACCAAAGAAGGAAGTATTCTCTGTTCCACAATTCGGACAGGGCCCCTGAAGATTGAGCTTATTGTATGTTAAAGTCGAAAACATAGCTTATAAGATAATACTACGTATAACGCCTGAAATGCTTATGAAATATTACCTTTAAGATGAGAAAATCTTTGACAATGGCGTTTGTGATCGTAAAGGATAGCCATAATATGAAGGGTAAAGCAGCAAACCAGGTGAAAATGAAACTGAAAGGCTCAGGAAGCTGCAGATCGAAAATTTATATCAGTACAAAGTCTAATGAATACTCTGATCTTTCATCTAGTTAGTTATGTTGCTCGGACCTTCCAAAAATGATGCCAGATCCTCCAAAAATGCAAAGCTTTTGGAGGACTCAACAATCTTTGATACTGTAGAGATGAAAATAAAGAAGGCTTACCTCCAAAAGATAAGTGATCTCGAATCCAGTCAAATCGTCTAGGAAGAAAAACCTAGCAAGAATACAGATATCATCAGTTGGCATGTGTTTTTAACATCGTAAAACAGAACAAGTGTAACGTAATGCTCAATAAATCGAAACTTATTATGCTGACAGAGAGTTTAAGTACTACTCACAATCCAAGAGCAATGACAGCAGCAGGGACATTTAACAAGAACATCTTTAGATAATCGACAGAAAGGTCACTATAAACCTGCACCGAAGTAAAATCCATCAACCAACTTAACCTCGTTGACATCTTGCATAGATGTAAGACGGAGAACAAGCATCTCTGGATATGAATCATAATACTAGTAAATACAATCGTTCATCGAGCAGAGAAGTACTCACCTTTCTACTTCGAAGACTGCACCTTGGACCCTCAACGACAATATCACTGCCATCCATCTACAACATTAAAAGATGTCAATACAGGAAAGACCACGGAACCAGTTGTACAAATCTATAGCCAAACGCCTACTACATAAGACCGTAGATATTAATGTCCAAGTACCTTAAGTTTCATCTTCAGCTGGTCGAACTCTTTATCAGTCATAATTGGATTCCCAGATACATAAGCCATAGAAGCTTCCAGAAACCTCTGTTCATCGGGGCCTGCATTGTGAGAAACCGTTATCACTATACCTATTTTAAGTCCCGATCAGACAAAAATACGAAGACCATATCATCATTTAGACAATGTGTAAAAGAGAAACTCTCAACCATACTTAGCATGACAACGCTGCTCCCTTCCCACATTAGTTCTTCCTTAAGGTTATCGAATTCCTCGTTGGACATGATGGCTTTTCCTTCATAATAGAACGACTGTGGTACAACGCCAGGAAAGAATGCACTTAATATTATTAGAAGACGAAAGAAAACAATCAACAAATAAGAGATCGTAGATGCTTCAGTACTTGTAGTGCTTGAAGAAACTCTTGCTCCATTTCTCCGAGAGACTTCTTTCCTTTACTGTCAATGCTACAATACTGCAAGATTTTACTGTCTTCAACCTCATCCTCCTTAAGCTGACCTGAAAGCAAACGCGAGATCCTCAAATGATGTGGTAAACCATAAGAATACATGAGCCTATGTGAGCTTCACATACAAGGCCCCAAAATCCCGAGAATATGAGGGAGAAAAAATCATTTTCTACTTGATGTTGCTTACTAGATTTCTCGTTTGTTAATTTCCTGTCTTGTTCGGAGGGAGACAGCCTCTCTACTTAGGTAGTGGTAAGGTCTGCGTACATTCTACCCTCCCCATACCCCACTTGTGGGATTTCACTGGGTATGTTGTTGTTGTTCGGAGGGAGATAAGGATATCTCGTCTTAACAATGAATCATATGAAGCAGATATGGTCTGGTATTCCCTTGTTCCCTGTATCAGTCATGTTCTTTATATCTGTCTAGCAGAAACTGATCGAGCTCTGAATGATGAAATCCGGTGGGAAGTGGGGTAAATGGCCGATATTAATGGAAGGAATAGGTAACTATTGTATCATATTGATTGCCAACCTAAGGATGATAGTCTAATTGATGACCAATGGCGGAATCAGAATTTTCATTAAAGGGGATCAAAATACGAAGAAGTAAATACACAAACTAGTTGAAGGGATTTTTAACATATACTATATATACATAAAAAAATAATTTTAATTATATTATTTAATATAATTTTCTATCAAAGGAGGTCAGGATGAAATTCCATATCGTTGATTAACGAGACGAGTGATCTCCTTATATAGATTTAATCTATACTATTCAAGATTCATTTTTTCACTCTTAAGACGTCACCGTCAGTATACATAACTTAAATTCTTCCAAGAATACACAGATGATAATAACTCATTAATTTACCTGGCTGATCAGCAGTGGCCTTAGGAGTAAGAACCAATAGCCTTCGTCGAGTCGATAACCTTCTTCCACTTAAATTAATCAATTGAACCTTTGAACTCAAACTGGATTTTTTTCTAAAAGGGGCATGAAAAAGGTGAGTACTTGTTGCTACTGTGAACCCAATTTTGGTGGCCATTTGTGGCGACAGCGATGGTGGTGGTGGTGGAGATGGAGAGAATGTAGAAATGAATATTGCATTTGTGAAAAAAAATCTTGAATGTTGCAATTTGATGGGGTTTTGGTAAAGAAGAAGATAAGGTTATGGGATAAATGTGTGGAGGGTATTCAAAACAAAAAAACTTGTTTGTTTTTTTCTTGGAACTGTGCTCGGATAAACTCGTTTCTATATAATAACTAGTAAATCATAGAGGATATGTAAATTGTATTAGAATTGTCGTTATGTGACGAGCTCAAGTAGGAAAACATGGAGAGAAAATTTTGATTTGGGATATTTCATCCTCTGCTGCATAAACTCAATCACCTTTACGGATAAATTAAAAAAGTTTTTGTCTTTGATAAAATGCAAGAAAATTAATTTCCATTTTTTAGCAGTTTTTTTTATGTAACAGAATCTGCCAAGTCAGCTTCTTGATGTTGTCTAGAATCTAGGATCCTACATTTGGTTGACACGTGGGTGCTTGTTGTTTTCCTATATCTGCCACGTCAGATTGTTCTATCAAGGTCATATGTGATAGGCTAAAACACTTGCGGGTCTCGTGAGTTATAAGTTATAATAATCTCGGAATAAAATATCATATTGTTTTATCTCATGTCTATTTTTGCCGTAGTGATGGAATACGTTATCCTATATATATGACGTGATAACTTATCCCAGACTAACTTATTCCGAAATTAATTATCCAGAAATAACATGTTGTCAACCAAACGACTCCCAACAACTCCAAAATAATACGGAGGATTATTTTATATATATTAATTAGTCGAATATTATTTATTTCACTATTTATATTGTAACGATGGATTATTTATTTTATAAAAATGGGGAAATAATTAATCTCATAAAATATTTCGATCTATTAGATAATGTTATTTGTCTCATCCTCACACCAAATAGACATAATACATAAATGTGCCCTTTAACTTGATCTCTTCCAATCTTTGATGTGGACAAGTAGGCACTTGAATTATCTAAAAGTTGAACGAGCTAGTATTTACACGCATCCTATATGACATGCTTCATGGTAGTTTTATATTTTACAAGGTATCCTCCATATATAATGATACATCGGACACATGTATTTAATTGTTTAATTTTTAAATAGTTTTAAGTACCTATTCAAATAAAGAGTGATTGAATTTTGAATATAAAAATTGAATATGCACATTTTATTTTTTAAATATTTAATATTATCTCAATAATATAATGCTTTATCAAACCCATTTATCATCATTAAAACTAATTAATGTCACTTTTTTGTTGTTATTTAAGACTTGAGATATCCTCTCCATTAAATCTATGTCTTGTTTAAATAAATATTTTAATTATTAAAAGTAGATTAACTAAATGTTATGCAAATCCCTATAATACTTCAAAAGTAGATTTTAATTATTTTTATTTATTAACCAAAACAAAGAAAGATATGGGACTATAGCTTTTTTTTTTTTTTTATTGATATTATATTTAATTATTGAAGTATAATTGTTTGGGCCTAATCGGGGCAAACAAATTAGGGCACAACTTTATCCATCTGATAAAACTGCTTTTCTACTCTCTCTCTCTCCCTCTCTCTCCCCCTCTCTCGTTCCAACAGGAGTTCTCTCTCTGAATTTAAGGTAAATTCTCCTTTCCATTTTCAGTTTCGCGGCATTAAATTACTAAAAAATTGATTATCTTTTTGTTCATTCAGTTTCTTATTTGTTCGGAATGAATGTTGAGAGTGTAATTACAAGTTGTTTTGGTTGTAAAGAAATATTTTTTTTTGTTTACAGAGTGATTTTATCATGTGGGGTTTCTTTATTCTAACTTTTTGTGGTCCAATTTTATTGTATTCTGTGAGCATTTTATTATGATGTTGAGTTTGTAAGTGAATCATTTCTATTCAATGATTTTGTAGATTGGAGTGTGTTATCATGTGGGTGTTTCTGGGAGTGAATGACCCGGAGCTGGAAACATTAGTTGGAGATTTTAGTGAGTTCTGTGAGCATTTTGTTACTATATTGAAGTTGTAGATGAATTACTTATAGAATTTGCAGACTGAATTGTTTTATCATGTGGATTTGAGGAGAGGTAGAGGTAGACATGGAGAGATTTTGGAGAGAGGTCAGTTTTAGCTTAATGATGGAGGATGCAATTTAGGATAGAAGGTTAGTAAGCAGCAGTGCGTGCTGTCTGTGCGTATACGTAGCCGTAGTATTGCTCCGATAGCTTTTCGTCCTTCGATTTCTGGTACTATCTGTTGTTCCTTGTACCTCGATTATTATATTATTCTGTTGTCGTTTTTGTTTTGTTACTATTTGTTGTTTTCATTATTGTTTTTTTTACTTGTACTTCGTTTCTTCGTTGTGGGATTGCTTTAGACTGTTGTTCCTTAAGCGAGGGTCTATTGTAAATAACCTCTCTATCTTTATCTCTGAGGCAGGGGTAAGGTTTGCATATCCTCTACCCTCCCCGAACCCCACTTTGTGGGACTGCACTAGGTATGTTGTTGTTTGAGGGTTTTTTCCTCTTTCTTCATAGAGAAAGGTGAATAAACTTTAGCTGTCTATTTTTGTTGAAGTCTCTTGAAATAGTGAGCATTATGTTAAAATGTTAAAGAATGTACTCTTAAGTATCATTCTGATACACTGTTGGAATGTTTATGAGTTTAGCGTTGCAATTAGCAAATAGCAAGATTAAAAGGAGCAGAGATATGAGAAATGAAAGGGAAACCGAAGAAGAAGAAAAAGAAGGGAAATGTTCAATTAAGAATTGAAAAGGAGAAAAGCTGTTCATGAAAGAGAGACGTTACCCTTACACTTCTGCAATGAATCAAAAGGTGCGTAGAACTCAAACTGCTAAACCAAATGATGAAGGTGTAATTGAAACAAAATGAATAGAAGTAGACTAAACTTTAAATTCTAAAACTTCAATTTAAAAGCTGAATGATTCTGAAGCTCAGTCTTTAAGTCATGAACAACTTCGGTTCCACACGTAGTAAGATTTTGATCATTGCCTTACACAAGCAAAGAGTTTGGATTTTGGGTGGGGGGGGGGGGGGGGGGGTGTAGACTCCTTTATATCCTTAAAAATCTCAATATTTACTATGAGAGAATGCATAATTAGCAGGATAAGTGTAGAGAATGCTGGTCCTCAAATTGTTCTATATGGCCTTTGTCTTGTAGGTTAGTTTCTACCCTTCTTACTTATGCAATATGATTCATCTTGGAATGGCTTCTTGCGATGGACATTGGAAACCTAAAACAAAGTACTAAACACTTTTTTCTGCAATTTTCTCTTTGTTCCAGTTAGTTGACATGGATGAGTTCTCTAGATTTTTCAGTTTCCTGCTTTTAGGAATATAATGTTGTTCCAGTTGCCACCATAACATCCATATGATGATCACACTTTTTGTTTGAAGGTTGATGATGTGTATTAGTTTTGGATTTGATTCGTGATTAAGTTTTAATCAGAAATAGCCTCTCAACCCCATAAGAGTAGGCTAAGGTCTGCGTACATCCTACCTTCCCTAGATTTCACTTGTGGGATTACACTGGATATGTTGTTGTGACACTTATAAGTGTTTTCATCTGAGAATTTTCTTCTAATGTTCCATATTTCTAGCTTATCAAGGAGTTCTGTACTTCCCTATATACTAAATGATCATCTTCATGTGGTACGACAGAAAGCCAAGCCTGCTCATTTCAGTCTCTTTATTTGTTCTTATCATGTTCTAAACATGTTGGTTCTATGCTCTAAAACCTAATATATACAGGATTTGGTTCATGATTATTTTTTAATCAGAAATAGCCTCTCTACCCACAAGGATAGGGTATGGTCTACATACATTCTAAAGATTTGTAACTATAATCTTTTCTTAATTAGATTAGAAGAGCTTTATAAAGTAAAATTTCTTTTTTTTTCAATGTCGAAAGGTCTCTTAGGCAGTTTAAAGATACCACTTTTGTAGCATCGCACTCTAACTTAAAGCCAAGTTTTATAATCTTCCCTCTAGCTTCTCATTTAACTTATCACCTAGAAAATAAATAAAAAGAAGAATTTTCGACAATAACAACAACAAATAATGAAATAAATAAGACGAAGAAATATAAGAAAAATGACGACAATGATATAAGAGAAGGGCTGGAATAAAGAAAATTGAATTTTTGAATATGAAAATCGAGTATGCATGTTTTATTTTTCAAATATATAATATTATCCCAAATATAATAATGCTTATCAGACCCATCAATCATCATTGAAACTAATCAATGTCACTTTTTTGTTGTTATTTAAGACTTGAGATATCCTCTCCATTAAATCTCCTTAATTTACAAATACTTATTAGTAGTATGTCTTGTTTAAATAAAGATTGTAATTATTAAAAGTAGATTAACTAAATGTTGTGCAAATCACTATAATATTTCAAAAGTAGATTTTAATTATTTTCATTTACTAACTAAAACAAAGAAAGATATGGGAGTATTGTTTTTTTTTTTTTTAAAAAAAATTATTTATTGGTATTATATTTACTAGTGTATGAAAATTATTGAAGTATAATTATTTGGGCCTAATCGGAGC